>JAGDQP010007892.1:0-29530 GCA_022664845.1 Lepisma saccharinum | reverse complement strand
GTCAGAATGTTTATACATTGCAGGATAAGTCAATGTGATACATATCTGATGTTCATTTGTAGTGTCTGGGAAAGAAACCACCACAGGCACTAACGAAGTACTATTTCTTACTGTCTTTTCTCCGTTGAAAAAGGTTATAACACGTTCATAGTGAAGGCTGTTAAGTGGGCTTCGTAAGCCTCCACCACTGATTTTTATTCACTACTAAGTATCGCGGTTGCACACGACGCGAACTTTTATCAGTCTGAGACCTCCACTCGAATTTCGGAGTTTTGTGCTGATGCTTTCACGGATCTTAGACAACTAACTAAGCAAACCAATTTTCTCGTACGGGTCACCTGTTCCCGCCTTCAAAATGCCAGTACTCGCTCTCAACGTCCTCTCTCGCATATTGCAAAAGAGATCCACATACACTTGGCTACAGGGTTGCCAGTTTTCATTGTTTCAATTAACAGAGTATTTTTACATTAAATGAATAAATAACAGATAATATACTACTTGCACAACTCTAAACATTAACTATTTACATAATGAAGCCATATTGTATCATATTTAATTAGGACAAACACAAAAAAAATAAAAATAAACAACATATAGTCTGCTTCCGCAGAAACGAAAACAGCTCTGTCTTTAGCTGACATCTGGTGGCAGAGCAAAGAGATTCCAGCAAAACATGGAGGGTGGAAAACAAGATTCAAAAACAAAGTGAATCATTAATAAAATGTTAAATATATAAAAGGAAAAGATGTATGAACTAAGAAGAGGGGTGGACATGATAGGGAATTTAATTTAGAGTTTATATCTGCAATTAGAACAGAGTGACAATCAACAGAAAAAACAAGTAAACGAAAATATACAGTACATCCAATGCTTGCGCCAGGTCAATGCATTGTCAATTACAGACGTCACCTTTCTGGCAGCCGGAATGTAAACAAAATAGTGCGTGATGGAAAATACACATGACATTGAATTTCGGCAGTGGTTCGGGGAACCCGATACATAAAAGTAATGTATGAAGGAAACGATTGTCCAAGAAACCTTTTTGATAGCTGAAAAAAACAAAATTATACAAAGTAATCGGCTACATACACATTAGAGTATCACTCCGCTGGTCTAACGGGACGGCTAGTCTAGGCCCGTTCCGGGGTGGAGACATGAGAAGGGAGACTTGTGAAAAAACGTCATCAAGACTAAAAGTAACACGTCTTTGTCCACCAAAATTCACAACTTCTTGCTGTATGAACAACAATGACATACAAGCCGACACTGTGCCGCCAATCATCAGTGTGGCAAAGATGACATATTTGTAGCTGTATTTAGTTAGAGGTCTTTTGGACTATAGTACATCTGATATTTTGTGGTTCCTCTAGTGGTTATTGAACAGGTTAAGGTTTTAACACTGCTACGTGCCATCCGAAACTTCAGGTGTCCTGGGACGCTACCGAGTTCTGCTCGCCAAAATTGCTGTGGATTTTCAAATTTGATGTTCAAAATCGTGATGTTATATTAAAATGATTTCCATATGTCCTGCTCCTGAATTTAATCTTAATTGGTTCATTCCTTTATCCGATAATATCCTAATCCTTCTGATGATTTCCAGAAACAAAACAAAAACGAGAGAAAAAAAAATGACGCTATAATTGTATGCATGAACAAATTTGCATATCGAACTCTTGACGATGTGGTATGCAAATAGGTTGACGCTACCTGCCTTATACACTATCCTGACTGAGGAAAAAACCTGGAAAACCTCAGTCAGGATAGTCCGCAGCTGGGATTGACCCCAAAACCCCACGAATACTACGCCAACGTTCTACCACCGAGAATTGACACAAAAGAATGAGCGGGAGTATCTTACTTTTCTTAACACCCAGTATATTATATCCGTATATTCACATCTACAGTGTATGATTTGTGTGCATATGTGAAATTGTTTTATGTTGTTGAAGCATAACACTTGCCCGGGATAGGGTGGGGTAAAAGGATCCTGGAAGGATTTGTTTAAAATTATTTTAAGGCCTTTAGGTATATGAGGATCAAGCCGGGATAGGGTTGGGAGAGTGTCTAGCAACCCTAGTCTGCTTAATTTCGATGAGTGGCAATGAGAACGCAGATGACGTAAGATAAATCCGAGATATGAATATCGTGGCAGTTAGTACCGAAATTCAATTGTGGCAGTCAGCACGCGCCGCAGTTAGCACATAATCTCGCCAATGATAATGCTAATTGATTCAAACCACAGGCACAAGACTGGGTCCAATAGCGTCAGGACCGGATCACACGGTCAAGTTTCAGAACGGTCACCGGATACTTATGTCAGTATCAGGGTAAAAAAAAAGCCCATTTCAGCACTGAATGGAACATTCATATTAGGATGGGAAAACACGGATTGTGATTACTTTCGTAGTTTATGTTAATGATTTGTTAGCTTATCCACATAACAAAACATCTCCCTTCTCTCTTTCTCATTCTGACGGTGGAATGTAACGTTTTAGTTTTTTTAAAAGGTCATTCACGGTTTTAATAATTATGAAGATATATTGATTCTAAAGACAAAGAAGATAAAGATGCTAATTATATATACTGCCTCTGAAAACATACTGATCACTCCTTTTTACGTTTTGAAACCATTTTCAATGTAATATCTTACAATTGATTTAAAATAAAACTGCATTCCTATGAAATGATTATTGCCAGGGCCAAAAGTACATATTTTCATGTTTCTCAGGTATAATATTTGTTATTGTTTTCTGAGAAAATATCGTAGAATTGTTTCATGGTATCATAGCTACTTCCTACAGTGTTTACAGTTTGTAGCATCGCATTTGTCCTATTAATAAAGTTTTAACTCACATGAAAGAGTTCCATTGTTTCTATGTTATTTCTTACTTAACAAACCACGAATTAGCATAAAACGTTATTTCATGATCATTTGTTTAACGCACATGAAATATCGAGAAGAAGAGTGATTACCAAAAGAAATACTATGGGCAACATTATTTTGTGTTCGACCCGACTGTTTTAAAAATAACTTACATTCTTGTACCAGAACTTCTGGGTTTATTATCTGTAGAGAAAGGTCAATATTGAATTTTTGAATGACTCAAGGTGGTCACTTATGATACAAAAATCTAATCCGCATTGGATTTCCAGCTGTTATTATTGCACTAATCTAACGCAGTTTCTAAACGGCTGTTCAAATGCCTTGTCTTTAGTTATTTTGTATTGTTTTAATAATCTCCAAGTGAATTGAAACGTGCAATCTGCCTAAATTGTCTTCTAACCTTTTACAATCGGTTTTAATAACGCATTGAAACTAGTATCCATCTTTAAACAATTTCTACAACACAACAATAGCTGTCGTTAGAGAAACACTTGATTGGCAAATTCGGTAGAGATGCCTGCTTTTGGTGGAGGAGAAGTCAGACAAACATGGAAGCGGAGGAAATTCATGAAGTATCTGAACCGTCTTTTGTGAAATATGTACTCGTCAAAGATAATAAATATCACTATGGTTTCTGACAAACGTAATTTGTTTCAGCTAAATCATTATTCCTTTTCACGTAACGCACTGAACATCTTCATTGGCTGTCTGACTTCAATCTAGAAAGATGTGATTCATAACTTGTTCTAGACTACCACAGAAGCAACAGCTTTCGCGGGTATAAAGGTATAGTTTTGGACAAAGTTCTGCTGGTCCTTCTCTTCTCAACCACTACAATATACATAATATCTGCAACTGTCGTTCTACACTTCATTTTCACGGCAGATGATTATATAATGGCAAAACCACAGCCTTTTTGCTTGAAAATGTAAGGGTAACGTCTCTTGTAAGCTAATATTAACTGATGTGGTACCTACTGTGGGTACTAAAATTCTTCACATTTCACAAAATTTATCATGTACCACACTACAGTGGAATGGTGAGCACAATCTTGTTTAACATCGTTGGAGAACGTTGCGGAGGACCTATTCTTCCAGAACTAATCTGAAATGATTACATGGTACTTAATGTTTCAAAGTTGTATCACATGTGTAAGATTATGCTAACTAGCAACGTTTCTTGTTTCCATAAACTTGTATCTTTTTCTTAAGTTGTATTGATTTTCTATTAAAGAATCCTGCAAGATATTCCAGTTCAAATTTTAAACGGGTCTTACTCTCAGTTGAGTTCTCTATATCTAACGTTAGCTCATTTACATGCAGCAACGAAACTACTACAGACAAACTGGAATGCAATGCCTTCGGATACACAGTATTATATGATATCAATCCTTGGACAACGTTTAAATGCATGACATCTGACGTTCTTCGACGTTTTCATTCCCTCATGTTGAGACTTAATCACAACTGCATGAAATTGAATATTTGAAATCCGCAAAGCCATTAATACTATGATGTAATGGGGTTAATGTCAATTATAAAGAAAGCCAATGCAATTATAACTTCGTCATCCTGCCTATTTTAATACCTTGAATAAATTAGATTATAGGAAAATTAGAATGCTTGTTCAACAAGGAAAACTATAATTTCATACCTTAGTCAAATGGAAAATGTTTGAATAAAAGAAAACTGTAATGTAGAAAATAATTTACTTCGCTATTTCATTTAAACGTACAAACTGTTGGCAAATCCAATAGAAATCACTCTTTTTAGTCAAAGTTCACTGTGTTATTGCCTTAAAGCGGAAAATCGTGTGCATATATTTCCATTGCTTATTACATAATATTATATTTAGTCGCCCCAAACTGGACATTTTCAATTTTTCTGTAACCAAAAAATCAGTCACGTGAATATAGTTTATTGAATTCCAAGTCCTGTTGAATATATCAGTTTCTCTTAATCTTACTTTATTTTTATAAATGTTAGTGGACTGCATTCCCATCTAAGATCAAAGTCAAAAACAAATTTGAAGGATGATGTCGCTGGTTAAAAATGATAGCAGAGGAACTATCCGTTGATATTGTTCTAGATATGTTAACCTTTATAATATTGGAAATTATTATTTCCTTTGCTTATTCATTTGTAAATTATGAGCTATCATAAGAAAGTTTGAAGTAAATTTGTTACTATTCTAGAGATTTCTTTAATTATCAACGGGAAATAAGACTACTATAGATGAAAAACTCTCTTCCAATTCTCCTTAAAATTGAAAAATCTTATTTACTTTTCACACAAAAGAAGCATAAAAGAAGTTAAATATAGCGTTTTCTGATTTTATAATTTTTCTGGTAATTTTAATTGTATTGCAGTGAATGAATTTATGTAGCTTTTAACAAGCAGAAGCTGGCTAATTTCCAAAAACAACAACAATACTTACAAGAAAGCATACAATTAAAATGAGAAGAATAGTATATTACGAAGGTGTTCGTTATTCTAACGGATACTGCAAAGGAGGTTTTACATGCTGGAGGGTATGAAGACAATAAAAGTCATTTTGAAAGCGGCCATATTGACTTCAATTTTTTAAAATACTAAGTGGGTCATGTGATAGATCAATCTGTGCTGGACTGTTTCAAGAAACACAACGATGAAGTTAGTTTCGAGATAACTAATCCTGTACGACGAAATGGCATGTGAAATTGAATGTGCGAATCAAATGATGAAAAGACAGTTTTGTTGAAACAGTTGAAGGAAAGGAAACCAAACGCCTACATAAGAGGTAAAATTGTTGGAAGATGTGATCCTCATAATCGCAACATGAAGTGCGCTACAAAGTTTTAAATACACCAAAGAAAGATGAAATTCCAATTTCAAGAAACCGTAAAGTTGGGTGAAAGTTACATTCTCCAGATCAATTTCACGTGTCATTTTGTTGTACAGAATTATAGTTATGCCCAATTTCATTTCGTAATTTTTTGTTACTTGAAACATCAGCACAGATTGATATATCGCATGACTCACTTACTTACTCTATGGATTACGGAACTCTAGGGTTCATTGCCTCAGTAACAAACGTGCGTCATAGGATTCTATCCTGAGCAAGATCAAGCCAGTTTTCCTATTTAAAAGTTTTGAAGCATAGTCAAGATGAAAGCTTTCAAAATGGCGGTTATTATCGTGATACCCTACAGCATGTATCAATTCAATTTATTAATCTCCATGTTATATTACAATTGAATTACAAATTTCAGATTCCATAGCTACTGCCGTAATTGGATTCTCCTTTCCGTAATACCACAAACAAGAGGTTTGTAGTTTTGTGGTAATTTCTAAAATAATAACTACAAGTTAGTAAAGCGTAAAATACACTTAAATTACACAAAGACATAACTATTTACATACAATCACATACTTCGATTATTGCTATTTACATGGAATTCAAACACATAATTCATGGTCAACGAAAAATAGAAAATATATAAAGATATTAAAAAAAAGAAATACAAAAAAAAAGGTAACAATAATGATGACAATATTACTTACACAAAGATATGGATGAGCGTGCAGATGTGCAAGCAAAGTAATGACAAAAAAAAAGAAGTAGTGATCTGTGGTCAGTTGTTTTAAAACTAAAATGTTAAGTTAAAATTACTTAGGATGATTTCTCGAGGTATCAGGACATAATTGTACAATCTTAATATCTTTGGCATAACTATTCACATAAAATCACATATTTTTTCTATTACGATTTAAATGAAATTTGAATAGATAATTCATGAATAACGAAAGCTTAGGTCTAACAAGTGATGACAATAGATTTTATACAAAGCTAGAACCAATTACTTTCTGTCCAGTATCCATTAATGGCTATTTGCTTTCAATATAAGCAACCGTTTATAAAAGAAAAATATTTTTTCGGTACTGTGTATTCGATTTACTTGCTCTCTACGTTCCATCTTTCTCTGGTTCCCTTGCCGTTATTTGTTGACTACAGCACCTATAATTTTGGCTGGAAAGGTTTACCTAGGCACTGTACTTACATACGAATTGGATTTTGTCACCTAGCGAGTGTTCCTTGTAAGCTATTAACAGGAACTATGGAAAAGTATAATTACGTTCTTAACATATATAAGATTTTTCCTTGCATAAGGTATATAAAGGAACAAAAATATTAATCCAGCTATGAGCAGATGAGATTGGGAAATTGGGTTAAGAATTGGCTTCTAGAAGTATTTTAAATTCGTTTATATTATTTATGCTATTTAACGTAGCAACATGTGAATACCGCATATGTTATTCAGAAAAATAACAAAAACCTATGTAAACATTATATATTCAAAACACTTGGAGTGTTGTATATTAGAATATGCAACAACAACAAGCATTGAGGCACATAAAATATCGAGCAGCTTAAAGTAGATTACGTAAACTTTCTAACTGAAGCGAAGAGTGGTTGCAGAGAGAGATGTTACTACAGAAAGCAGTTAAGTATTCATAATTCCGTTTAACGTAAATGCAAGTGAGTGTGGGACTGTGGGCGTTTTATATAAAGTAGGAATCCATGAACTTATCCAAATATACCAATAGAAAAAGAAAATGAAGGAAAAAACATGACAAAACAATAGGAAGTACGCCCTGACATTGTTATTATGAATCTGGGCCAATATCTTGTATTTTTAAAGCAGCGCAAATCTACAACACTTCGTGAAACATTGTGTTAGTATTTTGTGCCCCAAACTATTTGATGACAACATAATGTATTTGCACGTTCTTCATATTTTCAATAGGTGAAACATGTTTTCTTATAATGTAGTTAAACACTTTATTTTAACTGTAAAGGATACAGTTTTACTGTTTCAAGAACTGATATTCTTCACGTTTCTCAACACATTAATGTTAGTAGAAACTTGCTGTAATTAAGGATTTCAAAGTCAACTTCTAGTTTAAACACAAATGGATTAAATATATAATTTTGGCCTGATATTATTGTCTTAGATATTTAATTATGACTTACAACTGTCTTAACGAACTTAATGTATTATATTTACAGCATTCTCAATTATAGTGAAATTAAATGGCAGAGTCCAAAGGAAAAGATTAGAGTACAAGGGAGTAATTTCTTCAGTAGCGTACAAACATGTTAATGAACTCCATTAAACTGCTAGAACTGACTATGGCACGTGCTTCCCTATTGATTGTAGCTTTACATTTTTCCACGCATCACACCTGAAAGTAGGAAATTACACTTACATTACTTACTCTGTAATGGTCCCATCTTATTTCAGTGTAAAACAGCATTTCACTTCTTGAGCTTTCAGAGTCCATTTTCCACATTTCCACATCTAGTATGGATCAATTTTGATCACTTTTGTAGATTTTGAAAGTGCAAGAATATCCACAAACGGATTTCAAAAGATTGTATTGTCTAAGAAAATACAAAAGGAGTTGGGCAGGATTGAAGTTAAAGCCCGGGTCATCTCTGTGATACCCTAATACTTTAACCATTTCTTAAATTTTCTATTGGGGACATTGAAATGTGTTATTTACAACACTTGGTACATATAAAATGAATCAAGTTTTAATATACCTCGCAGAGAACTTACATAACAATATAGATTATTGTTGTGGTCTAGATTTATTTTGCTATTAATTTAAATGGCCATTTTAAATGAAACAAAACATTTTTTGTCGATATTGTGGATTATAGAAATATAAATGTAATAACAGTGAAATACCTAATTTGATAAGACGGTTGTACACATAATTTCGATAGTGGTAATTTATAAACAATTTACAAATTTATTTTTAGTTTCGGAGTAGAGGAATTGAAGAAATTGGATACATGATTCATACTTAACATTTTTCTTGAAGTTCCAATTAAGTAGTCATATGGGAAAAGGTGACATGCGAAACATTTTCAAGACATTATACTTTACCAACAATGAGCTTGTGTAGGATAGGGGGACACGGTGGCTCAGTTGGGAGGGCGCTCACCTCTGGTGCTAGGGGTCATCGGATCAATCCCTGCTCATGCCATGTGGGCTTTGTGGTGGACAAGCCCCGTGTGCGTGGGTTTTCTTGGGGTGCTCCCGTTTCCTCCCACTTTCTTCATTCCACCAATTTATCCCATCATTATTCATACGGTCTGAGCCATAGTTGCCTAAAGGCCTTAAATAAATTCAATTCAATTCGTGTAGGATAGGTACACAACCTAAGACAAAACAACATAACCTAGGACCAAATGGCATAACCTAGGACATGAGATTATGTTTCTTATGAAAGGTGGCTGTGTAGTCGCGTCAAAGGCCCAAATAGGGGCGGCAACAGCACCTCCGTTTTACATGTCAACCCCAACAGAGCGGAAGACTCAACCTGAAAAAAAAAGCTAAGGGAACTAAATAACCATGTAAGGTATCGGACCTGCTTCTTTTCTCTTACACGAAAAATCAAAACGCATAACTCAGCTTCAATTTGTTAAGCTGAGTTAAGCTTTACTATAATTTAATGAAACAGAAATTCACTTCCGTAAACCAAACTTCAACTTTCTCTCTTTCATTCGCTCCTTATCATAGTTCTTTCATTTTAAATCTTATCTACATAATTAATTATATAGTTTCAGTTTCTTTCTTCATTAACTTCAATACACTTTGTAGAAAATATTCATATTCTTATTATATAATATATCATCGAAGATTATTAAATCGTTTAAATATAGTTCCTCTTTCACCAAAAATTAATTCACCCAAACCTGGTCCAACCTAACAGAAGACAATTCCTATTACAATAAATTGCTTAACAAAATGAATCTTGATGACTTCCCTAAGTCGAAATCCCTAATTATTCATATTTAAATAATATTAAATAATATAATAGAAATAAAAATTACCTTTAAAATAAACCAAATTTATAAGTAACTATTCCATTAAATCTATTTATTCTCTTTGCTACTCAATGAAACTCTTGGGTATATATAGTGTTAGCTAGAAAAAATCAAATTTATTTAAAATGTTAGATTACTTTTAAATAGTTAGATAATGAAGCAAATCTATGTTCGATATATATTTCAATGATTTCTTAAGGAAAGTTAGTTTCGTCGCATAACAGCACAATCACTTCTAACCAATAACACATGATTAAATAGAAATTCTTGAAAATTCGGTTATACTTAGATTAGATCAGAGGCTAAAATATTAATTAAATTCAGATTATTAAGAACAGAACTGACTTGAGGATGGGCAAAATTCAATGAGATTATTTTTTCTCTATCACAAAATTGATATTTAATATTAACAAAATCATATTCAAAATAAATTTACATTGAAAGATTTCCACTTGATTTCAATAAGATCCTTTTTCTTCATAATTAGTAAGATCTGGCTTAACTTAGTATGATCCAAATTTAAAAGTTGATACGCTTTTCTAAAATTAGAATTTATAGTAGCATTAATGAAAAATCGTACATTGAAAAATCTGCTACGAAAATTCTCAAAAGTAAACATCTTTCCTTTAATTTAGTTAATTCGGATTTTCTTTGAAAAATCCTTAAAGGGAATATTAATATCAGATCTCAGAGAAATAAAACATTAAACTAATCAAAGAGCCCAACAAGGTAAATGTAAAGCAGCGAGAAGGAAGATAATAACGCCCTACTAATTCGAATTAAAGCTATCATTATAAAGTTTCTAGAGTAACATGGAAATAAGCACTTTATAATCAATTGCCACAGTGGTTTCGCAAAAATCCAGTCATTAACTTCCTTTGGTACGCCTATCTCCATTCCTCGACAGGCTTATTACCTTTTGATAGAAAATCATATTTTCTGAAGATAAATATTCTCTCTGTCCCAAGATATGGAAACACAGGAAAGGTCATCATGTCGTAAAACTAACTCTTAACACCAAATTATTTGGGAAACTTAAGGAAAAGGCAAAAGATAACCGCTACACACATGTACTAACGCGTATCACACACCTAAGCTGAGATCAATCTATCTATTATAAATCTCCATGGTGATCAATCAGTAAAAGAGAAAGAAGAAAATTTTAAAGGACTATTTTGTTTAGGAAATTGTTCAAAATAACTCGAATAAAAAATGAAAACGATTAAAATCCCTCGATAGTATCAATTATTAACTTTATTCCTTTCCTAATTTGTGTCAATTAAACAAAATAAAAGAACGTTCTGCCCTAAACATAAAAATAAGTTAGGCAGAAACGTTGCCAAGGAAAAGCAACCAATGAGAAAATTTAAACTAAAATGCATTTCGATTGGTCGCAAAACTCTTGGAGAATCAGATACTTTAATAGCTAATTATTAATGCGCAATTACTTAACTCACAAAATCAAACAGATGAACTAACTACAACTTATGTTGTAGATAAGAAAAAGAGGTCTCCTACACTTGTGGGTGACAGAGAAAATATGGGTTGATTTAAATATGTAAAGGGAAAAGACTGGCTGCTCATTTTCTAACGTTTTCAGTAAAATATATTTTTTTTATCCATATCACCTTTTGCATATGACGGTTCAATTACTCTTGCCATTTTGGTTTGGAAAGATGTTTGTTTCTATTTTTGTTTGTATTTTGAGTAATATAGTGTTTCTTTGTATTCGTATTTCCACATTCTAATAAAAAAACAAGAATTGTGGTCTATTACCTTCAATGGATAAATTCATAAGAAATTTACATAGATGTAAATTCGTTTATGCACTTGATCATTGGATTTGTAATCTTTTGGCCTCCGTTCAAATTTGTTTGTATTTGTGAAGATAGAGTTGATGGAGAGACAAGACCTCCTCACCTACCTACGATGTCAGTAACAGAATAGTCAACTTTGAGGTAAGGATTCATTTAAATCTTGTTGTGTTGGAATATATGTTGATGTGGAACATCATTCAATTTGTTTATAAATTAACATCATTATGAAAATAGTAATGGTATTTGATGAGTACACACAATATGTATGGTTTTATGTAATAGTAGCACATCTGGCTGTATTTCCATGTTTTAAGTTGGAAACCGCCTTGCAGTTTTGAGGTATGCAATGCATCACGTGAAAGCTTATGATCTGACGAGTGTATTATCAAGCTGATGAGTCAGTAGTCCTCAAGTGTTCATATCTTCTTCCATTTTTCAACTTTCTCAATCGAATCACTAATGTTTCTAAAAGTCATTCACTCACTCTCCGGACTCAAATGTCTTCTTGTAGAGTCACAACATAGATTTCCTCTATAGCCTACGTGTCTTTCATCAATTTGATCTGGATTATATACACAACACTGTTTCAAAATTTCTCGTCTCGATAAAAACATTCATCAAAACTCCTCGAAATATTTGGTACATATGGTCTTCAATTATCTTCTTCTTCTGTATTTAATAAGGAGGTTGGGCCGTTTGGTGTTGATATTCTATTCTACTCTATACGTCACTTCTATATATCCAATAATGAATTTTGATTAATAATGAAATTTCCATTTGTTTTCTCTATGAACCAGATTCAATTATATACATGCTTTCCAAATTTCTTAATTTACTTCCATGTGCAATATATCCGATCATACATTCACGTTTTTCTACTTATATTTTATTACATGCATGCTTCATTTATGCTTCTTCACACTATTTTTTTCACTTAACAGTTAATTTCTAACTCCCTGTTAATCTTTGACCGTCTTCAGTTACCTGTTCAAATTAATTTTCTTCTCTCTTTCACTTTGTCCAACATTTCCATTATAACTCGCTATTTCTATTTCCTTCCTTAACTATATCCTCCTAGTACCTCTTTTTTGTGCATCATGTACCCTGAGTTTTACAGGATTTTATTATTTGGTAGTCGTTTCATCTATTCCTACCCTAATACAAAATGTTCCTTCATATTTCTCTAATAATTTGTTCCATGTTCCCTTTGCCACTTTTTCAGCTGCTTCTTGCTTATGTCTTAATTTCCTTATTTCTTTTCTTTAGAGTTTTTAACTTGAAATATAATTCTATGTATCTCTTATTTCAAGAGAGAATAAATGTTAATGTCAGCTTCAAGAACGAAATTTGATTTCATCAAATTATTTAACAATCTAGGGTGGAAAAGGCTTAATAATTGCGCTTCATAATTGCACTCCACTGCACTTCATAATTGACATTTTTTTCTACAGATTGTTAGATTTTAAGGAAAGTTATCCAACTGTAAAAAATACGAGAAAGAGATATTCATAATAAAGAATGCAGATCATATTCTCTATGGTGTTTAGTTTTATGGAGTTTATAAAACTCTTTTATCCGCTACGGTACTGAAACATAGACTTGCTTTGAGTCTAATCGTTTACCCCATTCACTCTTTAATTGCTCACAAGATTGAGTTTAATCAGAGCTATTAAAAAATTGGTCAGAAACCAAAACTTAGCAAACGAGTATAAATGGATGTTGAATGAATGAATATTGGTACATATAAACAGTGTCATGTCGTCGTTTTATTATGAGTACCATCAATGTAAGTGATAAACGTCGCAACATGAGAATCTTACTCAATTTACGTAAGTATTACAGGGTTAACGCATGATAGTCCAGGTAAAATTCATACAATGCGTCTATAAAAATAGAACTTCATATCTTGTTTATTTATCTTTTATTTAGATATATTTTCTTGATTATTTGAGTCAAATATCGAAATAGACTTTTTGACAAAAGGAACGCACAATAAATATGGAAAACTTGAAGACTGACTAAAAAATAAAACAAAGTTATTCCGATGTGCAGGAAATTTTACATGGTAAAAATATATATTCAAAGCTCTGTAACAGAGGAAGTGATTCCATTTCCTTGTCATCTTTTTCCGTTTGTTCCCGTTTCCTGACAAAAATAACGATGCATCTCTCTCTGTTATATACGACATATTTTATTCGCATTCATCCCCAACTCTGCTTTCTGCTCTCTACCTCATTATTCTGTCTCGCGATGGATGTACTCAGCAACTAGCTTTTAGGGAAGTTCGTCGAAAATGTAAAATTCATGCAGAGTGGGAAAGACGATGACACTACGTTGTAGGAAAGAGAGTCCTTGGAGTTTCAAACACAGGGAGCGAGAGGACCCACTTTCTCTGCTGCAAACAGCAAATTCCTCTTCCTCTCCCTTTCCCCCACCCCGCCTTACACCTCAAATCCTCCACTAACTAACTTTACCCTGGCAACACGAGATCTCAAGTAGCAATTCCTTCTCTTAGAGCTTCAAGCCCTAATCATCTTCACAGATGAATAATAAAATATTTCCTTATTAATGGACACATTTGTTATCACTTTATACAAACTATATTTAGATTTTTAACCAGAGGATACTTGCAGAACCTAAATGAGAAAGTTATTTGGAAGAGAGTGGGTTCTATCTTTCATGATTAGGAGTATATCTTTAAGTTTTAAATGCACTGTAATTTCTGGTGCCTTAGAAAATATACTATGCCTTTTAAATAAGAAACTTGCAAAATTCATCATTTTGCTTGTACGCGTACTGCATTTGTTAAACTTTGATAACGTAAATAATGACAGGAACTTGAGTATGTTAAGACCAATCACTGTAGCATTATTCGTTAGTAAGGGGGTGTCCTTTATAAGAATGAGAAATACGCAGTAAACACTCGCACAAGCATACAAAAAATATTATTTCCTTTGGATCGGCTTATATATCCACATAAATCATGTGTTAACAGTTGTGAATCGTATGAACTATATATTTCTTACTATCGTGGAGACATGATAGAATAGCAGGGAATGACAACTTTCGTGGCATCTCATGTTGGTCTCTCGGTAGTCGAAATGGCTCGAAAAGCTGGCCCAACTTACATTTTACTAATTTAACGCGCTCATTTTAGGAATTCCACCTTAAACCAAGTTTAAATACATAAAAAGATACACATTTCGAATGAGCTATTAGCAATATTTTGAAGGAAACTAGAACAAACATACCTGGATAATTAGTTGCTCGCATAACTGTCGCTTGGCTCCTGTCATGTTTCCACAAGAAACACACGTGCTGGATTGAGTAAGCTGATGACATCGGCTGGAAGATACCGTTTCTTATTCCTTTTCCTAAATTGTGGCGTACATATGGGTCAGAGATGGCTAAGAGGAGGCTGATGAAAAAAAATCTTATGTTTTTCCTGCCCCCATCAGTATGTTTGCTTGTTAACCATAATCAAGAAACACTGACATTAGATCACTTTAGACCCTCACCACAAACTGAAGTGAGTAAGGGGTCATCCTGTCTTTAGAGGTTTCATCATTTCTTAACAAAGTAGAATAGGAGTGCATATAAGAGAACCGAAAATATCAATTTTGAAATTTGGGTTTTTGGTCAGCTTTTGGAGCCATTTGGAGCACTGTGCGCTGTCTACCTCGGATTGAAACACAAGATTAACTCTGATTCCAATTCAATAGCACGTTTTGTTCTTAGATGATTCGTGTTTAATAAGGAAGAAAAATGCAAAGTCAAATCTAACAGTTTACAGTGGTCTGTATAGTTTATTTTCGGAAGTTAGAAAGTTTTTTATTTCGTACTTCTTGTTCTAATTCGAAACGTGAAAGCTCATTTTTTTGCTCTTGCATATAGTGTTTATGTAAACAGCTCAAGTATATTTGCTACACTGATGGCAGTGTAGGTTATACTCCCAGGTTTAATAATATAGCATACGAAGAAACTAATGAAATATAAATAAATTGAAAAAAAAAGTCATGAATTAAATTGAGGACATAACTCAAGTCAGATATTCCAAAGTTTCTGAAGTACAAAGATGCTTATTATACAGGGTATCCACGAAATACTGATGCCAACTTTGAAAGGTGATTATATTACATCAAATAAGAACAAAAAAAATCGTTTGAAGAAATTTAAAGTTATTCATAGTTTCGGACATACAAGCATTCAAAGTCACGGCATCATCGTCACTGTGCCCATAATGACGTAAGTGGTGTCGGCAGCAAATCACATTCGAGTTAGTACACAATATGTCTATTTTAGCAATGTTTTTGATTGAGGGAGTGACGCATAGACAAATTTCGCAACCTAAGAATTTTATTGTCAAGTAATTAAATGGTTTAACAGGGCAAACACTGAAATGACCTCTAAGCAGTATTCGCCAATTATCAACATAACTTAAATAAATATATTCATCTGTATTCAGGGACGTTTTTTGGAGCGAATAACGCTGTACTAGCGAGTGACTAACAGCTGACTAGTCGAAGAAGTATTCAAAATCGTTTATTGTGCGCTAGTAGCACCTAAAGTTAGTTACATACTAGTCACGTACTTTAAACAAGGGGGAGACCTAGTTTTGCGTTGTACTGGTGACCCACTAGGAACTTCTGACGATAGATAACAAGGAAAGAAAGATAAATATTCATAATTATTTGGCGAAAAAGTGAATCTATTTTCCTGCACAACATATTTTAATAAATTAAAACATTAAAACCATCTTTTTAACGATTTAATGACACAAATAGGTGGAACGCATGTTTATTTTATAATGCTACTAAACCCGCCTGATATTAGCACCGTATTCGACCAGGCGCAAGCAACCGATAACTCTCCACAGTAATCCTACGCGAAATTGGATGCAGCATAAATAAATATATTTCAATTTCCAAGCGTACGATTTTTTCAGTTCTTTGTGAATCATCTCTAATCCCCTCTTTGCGGACAGCCTCTCATCATCTGTTCTCAAGCACCAGAAGTGCGGTAAAAATACTAAATTTGGAGTGTGCTTCTATATGCTTTAATTTGCACTGGAAATTACTGCATTTTCTAGTAGAGCTATCTTTCCTTCGTGACACATAATTTTTGTTAAATTTTTGTGGAACACATTCTGATATCCCCTCTTTGCTATGTCATGAAGGAGAGATAACTCCACTTGAATTCACTTTAAAACGTAATAATTTCCTGAACCAAAGTTGCATGAAGGCTTTAATTCAAATTCAAATACCAAGTTGAAAATAGTGAGATGAAACTTTAAAACAAATCCAGTGCCGTTGTAAATCACATTTTACGATGATGCCAAAGAATGATGTATTTTCTACAATTTGTCCCACCTTATATATTTGGGTTTTACATGTTGAAAGCTGTACAGTGTACACGAACATAACGAGAAAAAAATGTTTTGCCATTTCAAGCTTATACCCTTATGTAGAACGAAGAGGAAACAAGCACTTCCCTAGCCTTTGTAGCGACCCATTTTCTCTTGGTCCCAACATATCTTACCTTCTCCCCACTTTTTTGAGTCTTCTTTTTCTTTTTTGTTTGTGCTTTGTCGGCGATATTTTTCGTCTTCGGCTTTCTTCAAAGAGTTTTATTTGTCCAGATGACAATGAAGATTAGCCATACAGAACATCCCCTTCATCGTTGATTGGCGGGATTTTATCTTTATTGTTTCTTCATTTTATTACTGTTTTTTGCATACTTTATTACATTATTTTCTTCAACAATTTTTCTTTCGTTGAAAATCTTTGAAAACAAACATAGAGATTTGATTGTTGTTTTATTTTTCGTTGAAATTTTGGTGGTAAGCCACACCCTCTTTCTCTACCGGTTGTCTAGTTGATTCTTGTCCCTGATTGGCTGAGGGCTATCAGCAGTTAAACATGGTAAGGCTGTTCAAAATTTACGCTGCCTCCGAAAGCTATATACAAGCAATATTATAATGCAGCCAATGTCTGGAAATTTTATTAATATATAGAGCAGTATCAACTGCTAAATAACAACAACTTTTGGGAGCTGTTACTCTATATCTTTTATTAAAGCAGCTGTGAATCGAATCCTGCAGTTTGGCGTCTTAAACCCACCATATTGGCCTTGACCAGGAGTGGACGAGACGAAGCATCTTTATGGTAGTTTGTTTGTCTGCAGTGGTGTTCATCAGTATGTGAGGTGATTTGTTGTGGTATATGTGGTGTGCAGTGGGTTTTCCTTATTATTCCTAAATAAATATAATTTCAATATGATTGATACCCCCTTTTCTGTGTGTGTGCAAGTAATTCAGTGTTTTCTTCAATATGAAATTGGTGTGCTTTTTCTGTGAAGTAATGTGCACCGTAAGAGTGTCTGCTTAATTTCATAGGCATCGGGGGTCGGTTATCTAAATGCAGATATGTATGTTTAATGTCTTGAAATTCCTCTTTCTCTCCCGGAAACCTAAGTCTGTTTCACCCACAATTAGATAGCAAACTTTCATCACATTTAAATTTTGGTTCGTATGTTCAAATATTTTACCTTGCACTATAGTTGATGCGACCTTTCAAATGTACGTTATTTTTCCTTTCAGCACTTTTGTTTGTTCTTTCGGTACTGGTATGTTTAAATTGCACGAAATCTCTACAACATGTTCGTTTTTGTTAGCCGTAAGATTCAACGTTTCGCCTATGTTTTATTTTGGTATTTTACGAAGTTTAAAGCTTCTTCGTTACGTACGTTATACTTCGCTCAAGGAAACTCGTATTGTAAATTAATACCTAACCCAACCCTAGTAGACCATGTTTGTATTATCAGTGTTGACGGGGCTGAATGACGTTTAAAAATGTAAATTACATACGAAATGTTTGGACAACGTTTTAGAATATCAAACTAAATTGCTGCTCAGTAGCTATATTGTAAAATAGAAATCTTTTCATAGAAAGAAATGTTATTCTTCAGTAATTGTGGAAATTTTGATTTAACTGGGGTAAAGTTTAGAATGTCTACTACGTTTTGGAATGTAAAAGTAACCTAATCATTTGAAAAATAAGTATGTGAAATCTTATCTCTGTTCTTAGGCAAAGCTTTTCTGTATATAATGAAATTACCCTTTCGTTATGTGAAATTGACAGCATGCTCAACGTTCATTTTGATGTTTAAGAGATTCCCTTCGAAAACTTTTTTCTTGTTCAAGAAAATTCAGCAATCAGTCTTATCCTTGCGTTTGTCATTTTTAAGTAAAAATAAAGTACATTTTACCACATATTTCGTGTGTCAAGGGTTTCATTATGATGTAGGTAGATTACCATCACTGTGTTATTACTGCAAGTGTTCCCAACCTTTCGCTATTTTCAGTCCGAGAAGTGTTAATTTATTTATATGTGAGAAGGTAATTGCAGATGAAGTTGAAGTTTGATATTTGATCCAATGCTTCAGCAATCTTTAGAGAGTAGTCAAATTAGTTCAGTGCATCCAAATTTTCGTGTGTTTAATGTTAACTAGTGCGCGGCTGTGTTGAGCTTTGTACTATTTTAGTGGCCTAGTTGCGTTAGGTCAGTAAAATATTTTTTATGTTCTGCTTTCTTGCGGATGTTCTCGCCAGCGTCTTCCCCCTCTTTTGGAGATGCTTTTCTTCGTGTTTCAGCTTTCTGTTTTTCCAACTTTCTGCGTTTGGGCAATTCTTTCGGACTTCTTACATGCGTGCTTTGTGGTCTACACTAGTGTGTGCTCTGTCTTCCATGTAGCAAAAGCAGGGTGCTGATGGGTATGTACCCTCACTACATTCAGGTCCAGTAGCTGTTTTTCTTTTGCTTTTGCCCTCTCTTGTGGCGTAATGTCGGCTTGTCTCCAGGGTAGGTTTGACCACGTTAAGTTTGGGTCAGCCCCCTGGTTTGCTAATGAGTCTACCTACTTTCGTTGGAGCAGCCTGGGACATTACACCTTGATACTGAGCAATGCTCAACTGAATGGACAAGAGTATAAATAGAAAGACAGATTTGGCATCGTGTTAATAAAACAACTTCTTAGCATTAAATTTACAGTGAGTCAGGCGTTTTTTTTCTGTATGGTATCCAGGGATTCTTCCAGACCCTCGTTAATTGTATCCTTCTATATATCATAGAGCACCCCCCACCAACTTAAAGACTTTTAGGTTTAGAAATAGATATAAAGCCTGCAAAATTTACTTACACCCTCCTAATTTTGATTTTACACCGCCCAAACTAAAAATCTTGGCGGAAGCCCTGGTACTATGTACGACTTTCATACTATGTGGCAGGATATAAATAAGAGAAAATATTAGGAATTGTTTTATTATACAAGGAACATTTATTTTTCTACTCTGATGGTTACCCAAAGCATCAGAATGTCACGTTAGCTTTTAATTCATGAACAACGGAACAGGTCGAGCGTAAGCCATAATGGTGTTATCATCATACATATAATTAATTTTATCTCAATGCGGGAGAAAACATTCTTTTTTCTTTCTTCTGTAACTCTCAACTACGCATGCGCAATTATGTCCTTACAACGTTGCCAAATTTTATAACTCAAAATCATTGTACTAGTTGATCTCACGCTAATTAAGTGACTAAAGTTAGTAATGTGTTTCTGAATAGGAAAAGCTAGTATGGTTTTTGCACAGTACTAAGTAATCATGAGACTATCTTGTGATTAGTGAGTTCTCTCTAAATACGGCCCATTGTGTTTTACTTCGAGTGTGATTTGCTAAGCCGACACCGCTTACACTATTAACTGTTAAGAGATGACATCATTTGTGACGTTGTCGCTACAATGTAGCTCTGAAACTAGCCAGATTTCAAAATTTCTTCCGATTAACTTTATTTTCTTGCTTTGATGTAAGTAATCATCTTCGAAGTATTGCAACAGTGGAAAACAATAAAATCCTTCAAGGGCAGTGTTTTAATATTATCTCAGCTTTCTCGAACACCCGTTATCTTCCAAAACATTTCATGATAACAGCACAAAATGTAGTAAAATATTTCACCGACATTAAACACAGAAAATAAACATCAGTGCAAGTACAAGTAGAATGTAATTATGATATTATATTATGAAATGATACCTGAAACATGAACAAGTGCGTTAAAGGGAATGAGCTATTAACAGATAGGTTCAAAAAGTTTCTTTCCTTTGACACTCATGGGAAGGATTATGAAGAGATCTATTCAATAATTTTTAATTATAATTGTAAAATTGTTTGATATTCACAATTGTTTGATGAAAAATTTAAACCCAATGGCCCACATGGTAAAATGAATTGTCCTTCGCTAAAGGGGATATCTAACAAATTTCTCCAAAAATAACGTTTTGGAATGTTGAAATTAACACAGACAAATTGACTGCCGTCGTAACCGGAACTCGAACCCAGATCTCCCAGTTTCCGTCTAGGTATACTATCTAGTAATATGTTTATTTACAGTTGCTGATGAAGTTGCTGATGAGACATTGTCCGCAGCCAGTCATAGTAAAAACAGAGTTTCCCAGCAAAAGAAGCAAAACGTATATACGTATCTACATTGTGAAAATGAGATTGTATTGCACAGAGGTATGAAATGAGCGTTCGTTGCTTTGCATGAAATTTTAGACAGAACTTGTAAAGTATTATCCTAAAGGTTTATCAATCTAAGACCTAAAAGAAGATAGGAGTATCCGGTGTGAATTATCACTCTTTCAATGTGCAAGAAATCACATGTATTTCTTGGTTTGCATGCGAAGAAGCCTTACTATACAAGGAAACTAAAAATTCTTGGATATAAGACATGTCACAACATTCTGACATTAAAATATTGAACGACCTTTTCCCTAAGTATTACAACGAAAGCTTTGGGTATGCTGTTGAAAACCCTTAAGTTAATTAAGACTCATCTCTTTAACTGATGGTATTAAATGATAAAACCTTTCATTATGAATTTTATTCCGTAGTAATTATGGACTTCGTTGCTTCCCGATTAGACCTATGAGTGCCATGCTCTTTTAAGATCCATCAACATCGATGCCCCATGCGGGACTCGAACTCGCGACCTTAGAGACGCTGGTCTAACCCCACAGACCACACGACAGTCCGCGCTATTAAATTATACATTGCAGAAGAGTTAATGGTGCATAAGCACCGAGTTAAGACAATTTATAGCAAGATGAAGGATGTCTAAGAAAATATATGGTACAGGGTCTGATTTCTCAAGAACGATTCTAGTCTTATCGTTCGATTATATGCAAATTCTGACTCTCCCAAACATTCCGGTGTAATATGCCTTTTATTCGCATCAATTTTGGGTGTTCATATTTTGCAAGGGACTGTTACAGTGATCTACAACATCCAAAGTGGGTAACCAGAAAAATGGATAAAGGTGAGTAGCGCATCAGAACACGGTTTCATTTGTTTACACAGAAAAAATATTCAAGCAATATGCAAATATTTAATAATTTTCCATTATCTTATTGCTTTCTTTACTGTACTGGTAAATACATATTTGAGTCTTAGTTTTTAATGGTTTCATTTTATTTCACGTAAAAAACGTGTATCCGGTCCATTTAAAGACAATATTGAAGGTAGTAGTATTATGCAGAAAAATGATACTTTGCGAAAAGATGTTATCTAATATATATATATATATATATATTTAACTTATTAACAATTACTCAGTTCAGATAAACAGTTACTGTGTTGTTTCCGCGGTCTCTAATTGTTTAGAACAAAAGTATCAAAATTTAACGTAAAAGACCTAATCTGAAGCCACGTTAAAGACCATTTGAAAAACCTCAATAATTATAAAATACATGAGAACATTTTAGAATGTAAAGTAAAGAATTTATCCTTATTAATTATTTACGAAATGTTAAACTTAATTTTTTACACTTAGTTACTTACCTACGCACTTTGAATGGGGCTGTAGCAAGTATCATCTGTGACATCATTCAATAAAGGACCGTTATCAGTAAACTGCCAAGGACAAGCGAACGAAATTCCCCGGTACCTCTTGAGCTTTTCCTGGTGAGTCAGTTATTTTCTGGAAGGGGGCACACTTTCCTACGAAATTCATTTTTTTATGATGTTGTTACAAATTGCTGACTTAATAATTTTTTAAACTAACAGATGTTGTAAAAATAATGAAATCTCGACGACTAAGGTGGGCAGGCCATGTAGCTCGGATGGGGGAAAAACGAAGATTATATTCTATCCTGGTTGGAAGGCCGGATGGAAAGAGGCCATTGGGAAGACCGAGACGTCGTTGGGAGGACAATATTAGAAGAGATCTTCGAGAAGTAGGTGTTTGTGATGAAAACTGGCTTGATACTGCCCAGTATAGAATTCAATGGCGAACGTTTGTTACTGCGGCGGTGAACTTGCGAGTTCCATAAGCCATAGAGTTAGTTAGTTAGTTAATATATGTGTTAATACTATAATCTAAACGTAAATTGCGCTGCAACATGGATAATAGACACGATTACTTGCCGTGCTATTTAATCAATATATTTCGAAGGCTCTATTCCGAAAAGATCCAACTAACTCACCGTATATTATATCATTACAGGTTATTATATCCTATTTTTATTGTTTACAGTTAATGGAAGTATCGGGTGTGTGAAAGGAAAATGTCGAAGAGAAGCTTTGTATAATCAACTTGATATGATTAATCGCCTGCTCATATGTTTAAATTAATTAATTAATATTTTCCTGTTAAAATTGTTTATTGTATGTATTATTCTCTTCAGAAGCAAACAGTAAACAAACCGATCTTCATGGTGAATGTACTCCTTCTTTTTAAAAATCTTCAATATGAAGTCGACTGTATTTAAAGTACAATGTTATATTTTCAAAATTTGTTACGCTTTATCATAACTTCCATCCATTTATTATTTATTGAAACTAAAAGCATGTTGTGGTTGAGGATTAGTAATGCATATTGAAATGATATTGAGAAATGGCTTTTGTTAATTCGTTCTTCTTTCTATAGTAAACAGGCTTCTAAGTGACTTTTGCTAAAGCATCTGAGATATTTCGGTATGAAAAAGTCTTGAAAATAACGTGTTGTTCATTTGTAGATATTCAATTATCATTAAATTTTATTGAAATGTTGGCATTGTTAGTTAAGGACAGAATACCGGAGGACAAGTTAAACAGTTGCTTTCCGAATTTGAAATAAATATTACTCCCTACTGTTGACAATAAATTAACAAATATGCACATCATGTTGCGAAATATTTAAAGATCTATTTAAATAAAAACTGCTCTCGCGGAACCACTATTTAATCATTATAAATAATAGAATGTACAAAATTTTAAATATTCTTTTGTCCTTTGGCGACAGTAGTTTCAGTTCTGGTATTTGCACTCCGCGAGTTCTTTTTTATTTTGAAACTGATACTTCTTCTTTGATATTGAATACGGCTTGGCGATAGTTCCATCCATAAAGAAGAAAAGGACAGATAAAATGGAAGGTCTATTAAGAAAGTTCGCCTTACTTTAATAGTTGCCCAAACATAGCACCGTACTTCAGAGTCGAACATCACAGACTTTCTAACTATGAACTGATTCAGGACACCAAGTTTATAGTCAGATTGTAAACATTACAAATATTAGTTATTAAACACTGTTCTACGAGAATCCATTTATATCAAAGAACATATACATATGAAGATGCACTCAGATTCAACCATCTGGCAATGCCGAACGAAAACACATTGCAAGCGCAGCCTACGGAACATTAATTTCAACCCTTTATAGAATATTGGTTCGCTATTGCCATTTTGTTCAACTTGTCGGACTTAAATAGTCCAACGATTGTCCATTTTTTTTTGAGTAGGCCTATACGTTTATAATGTTTACTCGCAAGGACTACGTAACGATGAAAATCCCCTTTTCAAGATAAAATTTCCATTAGAAATCACCTCAGGCGTCTTTTATTCAGACTACAAATATGTCTCCTAGTATATGGAAAGTTGGGAGGACCCCTTTTTTTTCGTATACGGACAGAAACAAAGAGAAATCGGTCGCCTGTGCAGTATGGGATGAGAAAAAGAACTACGAGTTCATGGAACTAACAGAAACATTTCTCAGTGCCACTAGAGAGACACATGGGATATAAGGAAGGAAGTCCCTGTTGACGAGCTTACAAGCCTTATGGAGGGTTATTACTTGAATACTTCGGAAATGTAGATTAGTATAATATTTCAGTGGGCTCTGACAACACGTGTGTTTTATCTTTGTCTACCTCACTACGACAGTTTTCAACAAAGAAGCACAGTGTTGAAAAATTTTCAAAAAGATTTAAATCTACATCTAACAAACTTGAAATAAGTGAGAGTTGCGGTTGTCTTTTCATTGCATGAAGTGAAACAGACGTTAATTGATTTCCCATTGTTAATGATTCGAACAACAGTGCATTCTTGACTTGCGAAATAATGCCGTTTTCTACCTGAGGAACAATATTTCAGATCATTCCCAGAATGCATACTGAATTTACAGCATATTTGCAGTAAGTTTGGCATTGTAAATCTTCATATTTGTAGCACATTTGGCATTGCAAGTTTGCAAACTTGCAAGTTCCTGCATACTTTGTACGCCAAACTTGCTACAAACTATTTACGTCAAACTTGCAACAAACTTTGTTTAAAAAAAACGTTGGTAGACTAACATCGAACCCGAGGCGATATTGTTTTCTGCAATGAGTTTGTAAGTCAGAATCTTCACATTTGTTTGTTTACCGTCACTGTAACTACTACTCCACGGTTCTGCTCCTGAATTAAGTATATTTTACTAGTCCTTTATGTTACGAAGACAGTTTCTGAAATAAAACCATGCATGTAGGTTTAAATACGAAACTGGGAAAGCTTATTGACCCTGTGTTATAGCTATAAAGAAGGTTGATTCGAAGATTTTTCACATGAGAGTCACCTCAGGAGAATCATAATCAGGTGAACTTTAGTATTCGCTTGTGAAAAATCAACGAAGCAGGCTTCATAGTTCTAGAATAGGATCAATAATTTTTCTCAGTTTTGAATTCGAGCCAATAAGCAGACATTTACTTCAGAAGCTGGATCCGTAACATAAAAGTAAAATAGAAGACAGTCAGAGGTGACGGAAACAAAAGTGAAGATTGTAGGTTCTAGCGCCACTCCAGACAATTGATATTTTCGCTACAGTCTTGATGTTTAACAATACAAGTTTGTAGCAAGTTTTGTGTGAAAGTTTTGTAGCTAGTTTGGTCTCTGTCAACTTGAAAGTTTACTGGAAGATTGTAGCAAATTTCCAGATTTGCAGTGCCAAACTTCGTGCAAACTTGCTGCAAGTTTGGGTTGTCTTATGACGGTACGGAATTGGAATTTAGAGAAAGGTTTCCGAACTTAGCCGTGCCAGAGAAGTCGAGTATTTTTCATGTTGGTTCGATTTCGAGAAATGTTCAGAGGAATTCTCAAATAACACTTCTTACACTTTTGACACTACGGAGGACTTAGAGATGAAAAAGTCAGTTTTGTGTGGTGTACTACGGTGGACACTTGTGTAAAATATGCTATAAATTTACTTTGTGAGTTGTTTAAGTCAGGGTTTGCGGGTGTGTTGAAATTGTTATTTTGCCTCCACATTTTCAACTTTAACGTGGTATTTTCTTGAAAATAACGTAGTAATGTAAGCAGAGGTCAAATAATCTCATAATGTCATCAGGTCCAATAGTATTGGTAAAGTCCCTTGTTTTATTATAAAATTTATATTTTTGGAATACACTAGTAAATACCCCTGCACAAGGCTAGTAAGTTATCGGATACAGAAATTCAATTGAAATTCAAAATTTCTTTGTTGAAACTGGTGAATTTAAGTCTAATGCTGTGATACTACCTAACCTTTCTCAACATAAGAGCAAAGTACATAACAGTTAAAATAATCGCAATACAATAGAAGAAAATAATTTAAGGGTCAAGGGGAAAACCTAGGTAAATCAGCGAGCTTAAAAATCCAGAAAAACTAAAATTTAATCCAGATATCCTTGGTTTTCACATACTGAACTTTGAGGGCAAATAGGTCTTGATCAGAGAAGCCTCTCTTTATCATAGACCAAATGACGCCACTAATTCTATTACGCCAGAAAATTGACTTACCTGTTTTTTTTTTTCAAGTTTCTTCAATTAAAAAACTAAGTATAATGCACAGTAACTACAAGGACAACATTAAAATGCCATTAAATGTACATTCTAGTAATATACTAGAAATGAAAATAAAAGGTAGCACAAAAAAGATGCAAGAAATTTTCTGACTATTTGCTGTTTCATTCTACAGCACGAACATATATATCCACGATGGGACAAAGAATATCGTTAGAACACATATTTCTACAAGTGCAATATTAATTAGGAAGCATACATATTGTAAAAGATTAGTTCTTCAACATACTCTCCTATTATTTATGTGTAATTATACATATTACAAACAGTAAAATATTATTTACTGAATACACATACACTTGTATTAGTGGTAACAGTTTATATATTCAAGAGAAGGATCAACCAATCCAAATGTATATGAATATTATTTGTCGACAATCATTTTGTCGACAGATTACTTTGTCGACACCACTTCGTCGACAAGCCACTTTGTCGATAGCTCACTTCGTCGACAGGTACGTTTCGTCGACAAGCCACTTTGTCGACAGCTCACTTCGTCGACAGGTACGTTTCGTCGACAAGCCACTTTGTCGACAGCTCACTTCGTCGACAAGCCACTTTGTCGACAGTTCATTTCGTCGACAGGTACGTTTCGTCGACAAGCCACTTTGTCGACAGCTCTTTTCATTGATAAGTACAGTTCATTGACAGTTTATTTAATTTACCGTGTTATTTCGCCGATGATAATTTTATGGGCACTATTTTCAGTCAAGGCTATAGTCTAGTTTCACCCATAGAGGATTTAAGCGGTGTCTTTCAACTTATGCGTAAAAGAATACACAATATAATACATTATTGTTTGGCTTTGCTGCAACATATATTACAAGCTGCTATAATAGCTTCTTCCTCCCCTATTGCATTATTTTTCTCGTATCTCTGAACTATCCGGCTGGGGAAAAAGGTGATAGAAAATTTAAATCCAGAAAATTCATTTTTTGCACCACCTGTTGAGCATTATACTTTGAATTCAGAAATACAGAGCATATGATAATTACAAGAAAATATTAGAGAATTTTCTTGGTCTTGGTCGACCGCAGGCAATAGCGCAAGAGGGGCATGTGCCCGGACACGGATGTTTTTAAAACTGATACTAAACATTCGTATATTTTTTGTAATAGAAATGAGATATGGGTTATTTTATTCTATGCACGCATTTATTAGGCCTATATTAGTGAAGTTTTTACTCCACGTATTTTTTCTCATGATCTCGTAGTACTACGGGCTTCTGACTTGCAGTGCAGAATAGTCACTTTTGTAATAGTACAGTGCTATTCTAACATCAGTATTGTCATTATTTTATAAATCCCAGATCATTAATATCAGGGTTTCCGCCAGGATTCTTAGTTTGAGGGTGGGGTGTAAAGTCAAAACGGAGGGTGTAAATGGAGTTTTGCACGGTGTCTATTGATTTTTCACCGCAAAAATATTAAAGTTGGTGTTAAAGGGGGTGTTGTCGATAATTTAGGGGTGACACCCTCACAGGAAGGCGTCTCTCGGAATTACTGGTCAATTTTTTTCTTGCGCTTCATGATATCTAAACCTAATGATTCAAATAATAAAAATCAACCTACGTCAATTAAAATTTTTTTGAAAAGTAGTCATTTCATCTGATCAGCATATTGTGATTAACTTTCTGCTTCAAACTGTCATACCTTCGTACGTGAAATTTCTTATTTTAAACACGTTAAATTTGTTCATTTAAACATTTTGTTTGTGTTGGACAATATTCTTTTAAGTTCGTTACGTCTGAACAGGCAGGTACCCACAAGTTGATTTGGGGGGATGGGGTCGAAGGTCTTTCTGAATGTGAAATTTACGTAAAATGCATGTAATTTTACCAAAAAATATACAAATTTCAGAAAAAAATCTGATGGTTTGGGGGGTATGGACTACGGACCCCTCCCCTCTGCGTACGTCCCTGTGTCTGAGGGATGAGCTCCCTGCCTGATGACCTTTCCACGGGGAGCGACGATACTATTAGTTCAGATACTATTCCGGCGTTTCTGTGGTATAACAGAGGAAATGTCTAAAAAAAACTGCCCTTCTCCCTTCTGTTTTCAATAGAATGTCCGAATAGATATCTTTGTCTCTTCATGTAGTGAGTGAGGATTTCCTTCAGAATTTTGAGGAACATGTACTTGTAAGTCCCGGACGGGTAGCCGTGCGGTCTACGGCGGTAGGCCAACGACTCGAAGGTCACGGGTTCGAGTCCCGGCAAGGGCATGGGTGTGGATTTTAATGGGTAAAGGGCGAATCGTGACAGGCCGAAGTCCAAGTTACAAGACTGAGCCCATATAAAAATCAAGTTTATGTACTTGTAAGTAGTCGTCTTCCCTGTTCCTCTAGGTGACGCAGGAAATACTTTCCGGTAGTGTGAATCTTATTTAGAGACGAATCTAAATTGTTCACCCTACTTCTCTTAGTGAACAAGCAGTGTTCGATTTGTCGGTGGGGGAAATACCAGGGATATTCCCTGGTTCGTGAGGATTTCATCCCTCGTCGTTAACTCTGAATATCATCCCAACCAGGGCAGAGGTGTACTGACTGGTACCGGAACGCGCTAGAAGGTTGTTCCGGTAATGCTTTTTGGAAGAAAAAATGTTCCAATTAACAATTTGTTTTATGCCTATTCCTCACTTCACAGTTATTGGTATGACATATGGTAAAAATTGAAACGTCCCGGGAGTGAAAAATTTAAGAGTACACACCCATTAACGAGGTACAAAATCTTTGTATCTATACCATAACAAGTAGTAGATTGAAA
>JAGDQP010007891.1:21270-65322 GCA_022664845.1 Lepisma saccharinum | reverse complement strand
TTTTTATATGTGAATATGTGTGATGTAATACGAAACTATAAGCTGTAAGTATTAATTATCCTTTTTTTCCCTTCATTTGTCTTAATGTTATATATATATATATATATATATATATATATATATATATATATATATGAATATCTCTCCCAACCCGTCTGGTCAGCGTGGGAGCAGTAGACCAACTCCTCCCTTCGGGGAGAGGCCTCATCCACTAGTGGATTGAATATGGCTGTGATTTATTATTATTATATTATTATGAATGAATATATCTTGCAGCGAGTAATTCAAAGTAAGTCAATATTTTATCCACAGAATGTGTATATTTATAGGAACTACTACTTCACACTAGAGATCCCGTATCCTGAACACGTTAGATCTGCCTGAGCCATAGATGCCGCCTAAATAAATTAAAACGAAATTAGATATTTGCAAGCTCTGATATTACTTGAAGGTTATGTGGATTGAAGAGAAATAAGGTGATACCGTACGTTTCAATAAGAATGAGCGACACCGAGATTCGATTCTAGGAAATCCAACATCCAATGAAAGCACGCTTCTCCTGAGACATCCGGCTTAGGTGAAAAATATATAATATAATTATGATAGAAAAATTTAAAACCGTATTCGTTTAGTTGAAGCAGTTACGTTTATGGTACATGATAGTTCATCAAAAGAAAAAAAATTAAAAATATTTTAGCTAAAACAATTGGTTTTATTCCATAAATAAATATTAATGCACGTATAAACTAATAAAAAGGGTAGGTTACAACTTTAAATTCTACTTAGCTGTAAAAATTTGTGAACTTTCTGACATAAATATGTAAAAAGCAGATGGATTTTTATATTTCAGAGATTGTAAATAATTATTTATCAAGTATCATGTAAATGTAACCTTTCACACAAGGTTCAAAGTTGAGTAAATTATTGTAACTATTTATGTTTGAATAGAAATAAAGTACATTGGTTAAATTTATCTCTTACATTTTACATTACAACGGAGAACATTTAGATAAGGGAGAAATAAAGTTTTACAATTACGTTCACAATAATTGCTTTCTTCTTTCTCTCTTCCGTCCTTTGGCCTTGAAGTAATTTCTTCATTCGTTTGTTCGTTGCATATTTATGTACCTTCACATCAGGTTAAGGACTTACTTTTCGTATTCGGTAGGATAAAGGATAGAAGTCCTGCTCCTAAAAATAAAGATAAATTCAATAAATATTTAGATGTACTCGAAAGATACTCGATAGTATCAGTACCGCAAGAAGCTACCACTCTTTACAAGATCTCACTTTTTACGGGATAAATACCTGTAAACAATAAACTTGCCTTTAAAAGTTACCCTGGTAAATTTATGCGAGAAATTAAGAGGGTAAAATGAATGTTTTACCCTCTTGAAGAATACATTTTATATTTAGGTATTCTCTTAATTGATTGATTCAGTTAATTATACCAGATATACACAGCACGCAAACCAGGATAAAACCTGTCATTTTTTAGTCTTATGCATACAGTACACTTCAAGGCAGTTCAGATCTGTGATGTCACTGCTCTAAAATAACTGTTACAGTAATAGTTTCGGAACTATATGAGCTCAAAGTTACGGTGACATGGTTACAATTCATGACGTCATCTTTCGATACATAATAACGTAATCGGTGTCGGTGTAGCAAATCATAATCGAAATAGTAGTACCCAAGATGTCTTTTTAAGTTATGTTGATGTTAGGCGAATATACATTGCGATATGCTAAACCGGAACCACTTACGTCACTATGTGTCGAGATAAATATGACGTTATTTGTAACGATACCACGGTAACTTTGAACTCCTGTAATTTCCGAAATTACGCACAATTTTGAATTTCTCCAAAGGAGTTTCTTCTTGTCTTGACGTAAATAATCACTTCACTAAGTTTCCACCATTATATCATGGACACTCTGTATAGATATGAGTCAGTAATATGCATTAATATAGAATCAAAGTTACATATAGTAAGAGAAAAGTGTTACGTTTGAAGGAAGGTAGATGAGGGACTTAGTAGCGAGTTATTAAGGTTAATATAAAGCAACGATCTTCAACAAAAGATGGCAGCACTACCTCCGTATATATCTAATGTATTTTTTTATCGTTGCACGTAATTTCAATGTTGTTCCTACAAATTCAAGCCTAGGGAGTTCAAACATTCAGGGAAGAAAGTTCATAACCAATTTAAGAGTTCGATCAATGCCGATGTTTTATTTTATTTTTGGTCCATTGTTGAAAGAGTTTCACTGTTAAAGGTTTTGATACTGACAACAACAATCAAGTGATTTCAATAGTGAAGAAAAACGAAAATAAAAAAATCGGCATTGATCGAACTCTTGCATTGGTTATGAACTTTCTTCCCTGAAAGTTTGAACTCTCTAGGCTTGAATTTGTAGGAGCAGCATTGAAATTTCGTGCAACGATAAAAATACATTAGACATATACGGAGATAGTGCTGCCATCTTTTGTTGGAGACCGTTGCTTTACATGAACCTTAAACTACACAAATATAAATAAAGGTTACATATAATAACTGAAAACAACGTTACTTCTGACTCATTTACAAAGTACACGAGACTGTTCTATACCCATCTCCGATATAGTTTGTATCAGAAGAAGAAACAGACTGATTTAAACCATGGCAACTTGGCAATGTGATTCATTGTTTGTTTACGTAGCAATGCAGTAACTATATGTTTGCTTAATAACGCCGTTTCTAAGAGACTGTTGATGCCGTTACTAAGATGTAGTTTTCTGTCCTTTGAGGAATTATCCATACGAACTGAAGTAAGGCTATAATCACATGTAAGAATAGGGGAGCATTGAAACGCGATGCATAGATAAACAGGCTGTAGTAGAATGCCAAATTAATAGAATATTTAGAAATTATTAGAATGAAGTGGATATGCCTAACGTTTAGACTGATTATAATGTGGTGTTTGCATTCACTGGATGTGGAATGCCTCATGATATTTATGAACTGCTAATTTAAGGTAATATGCTACACGCCTTTATGATAAAATGACTTAGTCTACACAACATACGGGAATACATGGGTGTATAATGGACTATAGTATTATACTATAGAATATATAATCGCTGATTGCTTTATTCTAGTTTGCTGATTGATATTTAGATATGAATAATGCTGATTTGTTGTGTAAATGCATATGAAAAAATGCTTAAGATTTTGGGAACAAGATGCGTTTAGGGTTTACATTAATAAGTGTTATTGAATTGGACTTGACATCTTCCTTACGCTGATCTTTGTGTATTTGCCTTACGCTATTATAAATATTAGGAAATTTCGAGAATGTTTGGAGTACTTTAAGTTTTTTTTTCAAAGAAACGACAGTATGTGCCATTTTTTTAGTAATACACATAATTGCTTGAGAAACTTGATTTCATTTTAAGAAGTTTTAATCAGAGTGGATAGTTGTTTAAATAATTTTACACACATGTATATGTATGGCGTAATAAATGCAGAAGTTGTGGGTTCACAGTATGTAGATATTCTTTTTTTTTTAATTATATATTTTCTTACTATTTTTTAGAGATTATATTAAAATTTCAGATATAATATTTGTTCATTATTTTTAAATTATATAGTATTTTTTCTGTAATGTTGAATTATGATGTTTAAATTATTGGATTCAGTAAGAAATGTATGTTATATAGCTAAAAGGCACTCACTAAATCAAATAAATGAACAAAATATATTAATATCTTTTAATATTTTATAGCCCTTTAATTTAAAGGATTTTTTTTAAAAAATAAACATACCCCTAATTGTGACGTACTTAACAAAAGGAAACAAACTCGGACATTAATAATAGTTGATTAGATACTTGTTACTCCTTGTGTGGGAGGATGTCGGGATGAGTAGGTTGTAGTATAAAAATATTGCAATATTGTAAGGTATTTTGATCTAATTTGAAACCTGTACTTACCGATCAAAATACCTGCAATGATGAATATTGGTACAAAACAATCGACATCTACTAATGTGCCAAACATGACGTTCCCAAGGAAGGAGGCAGCCATTCCTGAAAGCTGTGCCAACGAAAGCGCCGTTGCTCTGAAAAAGAAATATTCATTTCTAGATCTATAAGAATATTAAAAAGAATGTGCTGGAAACAGCTCGTACACAAGTATAGATTAAATCCAAAATTATGTAACAAAATATAGTATACATGGGGTTTATCCATGCTAAATCATCACAGCTCTAAACTCTAGCATCTGAGATTAACACAAACATTCCTAGATTAGTAGTTGACATAAATAAATGTACATATGTAAAATATAAGCCCTCGATATTATGTGATATATAATATTCGTAGAATATAGTTGCCAATGTGAGAGAAAATGTAAAAAATATGCGCACAAGGTCAAAAAAAATCATAACTTAGTTTCTAAATGTGGTAGAACTTTCATCTTGGGTTTTGTTTTAAAACCAAGGAAACTTAATTTCGATAACAGTAGTGTTATAGAAAAATGTTGCACTTTATCTATCCTACATTTTTACAACTAGTATAGTTTTATATTGCAAAAAATATGATTCCCAACAATGAATTTTGTGCTCTAATTGCAGCGAAATTGAGTTTAATATTCTCCTTGCCACCTACTATTTTTTTAAAAAACTAAGTAAACAACAATACTTTGAAGAAAATTTGAAAAGGAAAAATAAAAACGACCGAATTCAAAGACACTTTCGAAGTAGACAAATATAATCATTTCACTTTATCGAATATCATATTCTTTTGAGTCCCTGTTCGGGCGCCATCCAGAGGTACATGGACCTTATGGACTTAAGTCTCAAAATTGACAATTCATCACTTTCAAGCCTTTCATAAACAACGTTCTCAATTTAGTTCGTTTCTACAAACAGAAGAAAGATATAGAAAAAGAAAATGAGTTTAATAGTTTAATCGATAATACTTCTACTAAAGTATAGCCAAAATGCGGAGTTAGTTTATCTAAATAGCTGTATAAACTAATCAGTATTAAAAAACCATTCGGGGTAAAGACAAGAGTGACGCAAAAATTCTACTCACAAAAGAAGTGATATCCATTTTGCGAGTTACTTTGTGTCACTATGACGGAAGTGTTTCCTTTGTAATAAAATTAGGTGATTTAGTATCCTTCCGCCATAGTGAAACAAAGAAAGTAACTCGCAAAATTTACATAACTTCTGTGAGTAGAAATTTTGCGTCATTCTTTTCTTTACCCCGAAGGGGTTTTTATACTGATATCAATTATTTTGTAAGGCTGCCTATTTTTAAAAAAACAACATAGTTTTCATACAAAGCACAAAAGGCCGATTTTGGGCCGTATCTTGAAAACGGTAACTCCGATCAACAAAATAAGCTTGGATTTAGCCCAACTTGTTGGGACCCGCAATTGACCCCCAAACCCCCCGGTACCAACCACTTTGGGCTAAAGCAAAAAAGACAGACAGAATGACAGAGGTCCTTTTCTATCATTTGTGAAAACTCTTTGATTGGGATAAAAAGATTTTAACTTTTGAATCCCTTCACCGATTTTGACGTGTGATACACCGTTTGAAAGGCATTGAAGCGTAGATTACTATTCCGCAAGTTCGACCACCTATATGGTATGTGGTAAGTGCTATCACCAGCAATGTGAAATTCTGTCTAGAGCGGTTCCCAGGAAGGTCCTACTAATCCAATTGTTTTTCTGTGTATTAGTGTGGCAAAGAGCTTTCAAATGGAATTTCAAGCATCAAAACCGGGCTTATAGTTTGCTAGATCCGAAATTAGCTGTATGTATGTGAGTACCGTTAACAGACACGTTGCTTAGCGTCACTCTAAGAACTACCGTTCTTTATGATGACAGCTCACTATTTGGATTAGTATGTACTCTAACCTAACGTCACGTGCTTTATCAAATAGTAAATGGAAATAAGCAAATCCCAGTTCAGTAACGCTTCTGTACTCGTTTCACTTATTATTGTCTGCAAAAGTATTCCTAATAATTTTCTGGCCATTCGCAAGGTCTCTTCTCGAACACAAAACACAAGATTCGCAAATACATAAATTAACATCATTTGCTGCTCTTATTTGCTCTCTTAGCTAATTTCTTTAAGTTAATCATTATTCGTTTCTTCTACCAAACCGTTTTCACGTGAAAATGAAACAAGATACTTTATGAAAAGGAACATCTAACGAAATGCTTTATGTGATGACCTTGAATATTAACAGTGTACATTTCTTCAATAACCTTATTTTTTCGGCTTGTACTATTTGTTTAACCTTTTGTATCCACCAGCACTAATCAAAATTTGAATATATTTTGAATTGTACCGCATGATTTGAGTAAGGCCGTCTTTGTTTGCGGTTTCTATGAGTAGCCAATAAAAACTGGTGTTACACGTAGAACACGTATTTAAACACGTGTTTCTATAGGTAATTCAGCCAAATCGCAAGCAAAGCACGCAGCGAGCGCCTGTATGAAAAGCCGACTTAAGTTATAGATCTGTGTTATTAAAGAGAGATTTCAGATTTTTTTATTATCTGACAAATTGCTTTCCAAAGGCGTCAATTCTCAATACTTATTGAACTTTTCCTTCTTATTTTTAAGTTTTAGTGTTTATTTTTGTAATTTTCAGTCAATGTTTATAGAAATAAATAGATTGCTTCACTCGTGACGTCACTGAAGTTTTCCAAAGATATTAAAATTACAGGATAGGCTAAAATTTAAAAAATCTGAACATCAGAAAGACTTTAAGTGAAAGTTAATTCGATGGTCTTCCATTTTATTAACTTTCACTCATGACAGATTAACGTGTTGGACGCATACTTAACTTACTTTCAGGGATTAGCTGATCACTTTCACTTAAAATCTTTACCACTCTCCTTATGTGTGAGTTACCTACTCAACACCAAGATGGCAGACTTATCTTTTTATTTTGGCGTATCCTCTAATTCCAACATCCTTGGAAATCCTCAATGACGTTACCTGTGAGGCAGCTTGGTTGCTCTATAAATGTTGACTTTTAGTGCTATGTTTGACATTCTTAGGCTAGCTTTTCATGCAATCGTGCGTTGCCTTCTTGCTTGCGATTTAGATGAGTAGGTAATTAAAACATGTTTCTAAGTATGTGTTCTACGTGCAATACAAGTTTCTATTGGCTACTCATAATAATTGCAAGCAAAGCACGCGCCGAGCGCCTGCAAGGAAAGCCGGTCTTAGTGTTTATTTTTGTTACTCCTAGCACCCATTTTTGTTACTTTAGTGCCCATTTTAGAGGTTTTAGTGCCTATCTTAAGGGTCTTTAGTGCCTATTTTCTTGATCATTTTTAATTACTTTTAGTGCCTAAACGCCTAGGCTCGAATTATATTTAATTGTTTTCGATAGTAAACCTACCTTGATGTAGTGGAATAAAGTTCCACTTCCAAGCAGCCTGACGCCGTGAATCCCATGGCCATAAAAGCAGTGAAGACACAAGCAAATAAAAGAGTGAGATTTGGATCTTTTGCAAAGTATAAGGCGGCTACACTGGCTCCGGACATCAACAGGCTGCATACTGTTAAGAAAAGCAAAAGCTTTCGCAATTATGATTGTACTTTTTTTACATCTATAAAACTTGAGCTCAATATAACCTTAATGACAGTAATGTATTTCTAAAAGAAAAAAAAGTGTTATGTAATCTAGCGCGGAAATGGCTAATTATGCCCATCCATTGCGAATTCGTTTTAAAAATTGCTGTTTTATAATAAGATTTGATATATTATACAGTTTTACAGTCTATCGTTCATAATCCAAGTGAGTTTTCCCGCCTTTTTCGTTTTACGTCAATTATTCAGAATTCCGTGCAGGTAAACAAAATGTAATTTTCGCAAACGAAAGTTGGTGCCATGCTTCAATAACGATTTCAATTAGCTTTATAAATATGCTAGTAATAACATCAGGATTGTGTGCAGACACTTTTGGGACATTATTCTGTCCAAAAAGTGTCTACACGCAATCCTAATATTACTAGTAGCATTTCTTTAAAACTAGTTGTATCCATTATTGAAGTACGAAACGAACTTTTGTCCGTGGAAGTTAAATTTTGCTTACTTGCATTGAATTTTCAATAGCTGACGTAAAACGAAAAAGGCGGGAAAGCCCACTTGGATTTAGCCTTAAAGTCAGTTATTTAATAGTTGCTATGGTTACTGTCCTCCATAGTTGTCGGTCACTCTATAGTCTCTCAGTCACTGCCGTTTTTGTTGTATTTATCACTATTAATTTTGAATATTTTGTTGAAAAACTATTATATGAAGTAATGTAACACTATGTAACTTTTCTGCATATATTTTCTTGAAATGGTGTTCGAAAAACTTTTGAAATTTTGTAAAGTTAACACAAGTAATTTCAGCAACTTTCTTCTATTAAGCCGCCATTTTTTTTCAAATTCGATACTAGATGGAAATTTTCATAGACTTAGGAATATAAATAGAGGGAACCTTAGGCTGTTTTGTCGGAGAGGGGAATGAAGCCAAGAGACGGAAGGGACGAGGCATCTCGGCCATCTTGTGGCCCCATATTCAGAGACCCTCTTTTCCGAGTATTGCCTCCCTCAGGTGCACTCATCCTCTATCGAAAAAGGCAATCCTCACAGTACTCGGTATAGAGGGACTCTAATGGGGCCACACAAGATGGTTGTCGATGAACCGAATTTGGCTTCATGTGACGTCATGTATGTTCTCTCTATTTTCTTCCTAACTCTATGGAAATTTTAGTTTATTACCATCGAGCTCTACATAAACTATACTGGAGTAACTACTTAGTGTTGAAAGATAGACGCCAGAGCAAATGTTTAAACTCGTTTGTCCACTTCCAGTCTAATCCAATGTGGACCAAATTTTCAGTTCTGACTCAATTTTATACGCTTGATATTGCTGTGTGGCCCGTTTTTTTATTCAAGTCTTAATTCCTGAGTTATTCATGTAAGAGTATACCGCACTCTGCATACAATAGAAAATAATGCAAATAATATTTACGTTTTTTGCAAGAATTAAGACATAAATTAAAGAACGGGCCACACAGCGATATCAAGCGTAGAAAACTGAGTAGGAATCGAAAATTTGGTCCATATTGGTTTAGACTGGAAGTGGACAAACGAGGTTAAGTTTCCTCTCCGCTCCCTAGCTTCACATATTCATGAAATTTTCAATGGCTGCTGTCAGTCCAGTATCGTATTAATGGAGGTCGATGGTTATTACTATGATTTTCTTGTTTATGGAAGACGGTAAATTGAACTATTTGTTTGATATGGTGTTTCAGTAAAACAATTGTGGCCATAAACTCATGGTTTGAGATATTGGAGGAAAAAAAAAAGAAATGGTAGAAGCCAAACTTGGAATGCTTTTCCTATTGTTTTAATAATCTGACGAGATCAGATAAATAAATAACTGACCTTAAAACATCAATTTTTAAGACTGTTAGACTGCAAAACTGTTTGACATTATAAATATTATTTTAAAACAGCAATTAATAAAACGAAAGCGCAATGGATGGGCATAATTAGCCATTTCCGCGCTATATTACATAATACGAATAAACAATTATCAAAGACTGTTTATACAATAGGTATAAAGTGAAAAACAGTATAAATACCTAATTGTAAATAAGTCAATATTGAAAATTCAATCATTGTCTTGTATGTAAATCTGGTAAACAATACCTACGTATTTGTTTACATTGTCACAAGCAAAACTCAAATGCATAAAAAAATGGACATTCTTTCAATATGAAATTTTATTTCTATGATTAATGATAATTAATCTAATTTTATTATAGACTAAGTCTTTAACTCACGGAGGAGATAATCTGAAAGTTAATAGAAATTACGTATAATTTTGAGCTAGACGTTTTTAGTTTTCGGATACATCCATTTGTTTCCAAAATATAGTTAGGCTTTACGTAAGCTGAATAAATCCAAAGGGGCTTACAGCTCTAAATTAGCGAATGCTAATAGCAAAGTAAATGAACCCTCAAGTAAGGATTCATCAGTTAAAGTAATGGGTTCTAAGCTTAGGCAAGCAAACCCTTACAATATAAAAATATCAAAAGAGCTGAAATGTACCACTGAGCTTATACACAAATTGTAATGTTGATTTTTCTTTCATCTTTGTACAGATAAGTTTACACAACTTTCGATTAAACCAAGATTCTCAGCTTGGATACGGCGGAACACTGGTGTGCCGCGATGATTGACCACGAATACCATGAAAGATATTAGTTTACCATTCGGCATCAAGACACCGTCCAAACTTCTTCTGGGGACAATTTTTTTTAGAGCATGTAAATTGGAGGTGCTTCCGGGGTCTACTAGCACACCATAGATGATATCACTCGAAGCTTTGACTCTCCAGAAACTATTCTCTCTAAGGAAATATTCTCAGACTGAAAGGGCAATAACCATACCTCACTTAAACATAAATAAGTCTTCTCCGCCGTTTAAAAATACTGTTCATCTGCGGACACTCGCATAAGATCTGAGGATATTATTTCTGTAACTCATATCTCCAAATTAAAAACAAATAAGAATCTATAGTATTTTTGTTATTCAGAAACCTAAATGTCAAAAAATTATCATTCCAATTTCCCAGATATGAAAGTGGTAGTTTATTTCATTATCGGTAATTATTGTATTTGCAATGAAATTACCATGTATAAAAAAAAATCTAAATTTTCTTAGAAAAATAAAATTTTATATCTTTTATGCCTTTGGATATCTTTGATTTAGGCCGAGGTAGGGTAGTAGAAAAGGATGAGAAGATAACACAAGTTTATTCCCCTCACACTCATGATTTTAAAGTTATATTCAACGGTTTTCGGAAGTCATTTATATAGATTTCTAATGCGTTTGTTTTTTCTGAGTTCTGTATTAAATATTTAATTGGAAAATATTCCTACAAGCATTTGGTATTTGGTAGTCTTCTTTTGACCGTGTTCTTGGACGACATTGAAAGGAAATCTAATTTCAGAAGAAAAAAATAAAAACTGCCTAATGGAACATAAGAACAGTCTGAATCACACACACACAAAAAAATGTAGAAAGTTAAAATGGTCGAGCAACCAACTTAACGAATAGTGGACCACTCTAAATGGAATAACCCTGATATCAGGATTAGTTGCAGCAGTTTCATATAAAGAAATAGACCTGTAATCCTTATAAATATACCTTTAATCAATATTTGTACGTCTTGTGCTATCAGTGCAGCGTACTTCAAAATTTTTTTATATATATTGTAATCAGTTTAATCTTGTATTACATATTGGCTCTATTATTAATAACAATTCTTTGGCTATATTCTCATTGTCTATGTTTAGTGATGACGTAACGTTTCTTGCCCAGAATACATCCTACAACAGAAAATTAACGACATCATTGCTAATGAAAACTCCACGTACAAGGAAGCACGAAAACAAGTATTACAAGATAAGTTAAGAGGACAGGAAAATAAACCCTTGTACTCACAAGTCATAGCAAATGGATCTAACACACATCCACCAAGAATACAGAACAGGCCTACTTTAATTGGAATAACGACGGAGAACGCAACTCAGGAACATGGTAACGTAATTAGACAACGAGAAAACGTATATATCAGTCCTGCGGAAACGGAAACAGTTCCGGTTCGAAGACAGACTCGAGCAAATAACATTCACAATCCCAATAGTACAGCAAAGTTTGGACCTAAGAACTCAAATAAGAAACTAAAGAGTTTCAGTACAACTTCTACTGGTAAGACAAAAACTAATATAGAGGAAGATACTTCTTCTGGGGAAGACATTCAAGAATACGACATAATGCATAAAGTTCATAAGCATACAATCAGACATGAAGAGTTACCATTCAAAGAACCAGTACTAAGTCATGAAGCCGAATCAGTGTCAAGACAGGAATCATCAGAATCACCTCATCATATCATAGCTGAATTACTTAGTTTATTTTCACTAATAATTGACAAAATTTTTGATAACCCTGCTACCAAATAGCCAACAAATAACAGAACAGTGTCAACAAATTATGCAAACAATAACTGACCACATCATTATGTAAAAGCAAAAGTGCATTGATTCGAATGGTAAAATGACAGGTGCTTTGATCCATGGACTTTTTGTTCCGGTTACGACAAACTGAACTGAACTGAAATTAGTGATGATTTCATTTTCTGGATAAAGAGGATTCCCAAACATTGTTGTTAGTAATTGATTTAAATTTATTTTCTTCAGTTTGATTTTCTTTGATTGATCTCTACAAAGTGTTTTGTTAATCCTGATACCGGTTTATCGTGCACTCTCATCTATAACGTGCTCTGTCCGCGTGGTCCAGGCGGTAACGTCGCGTATTTCGGATCGGTAATGGGTAAGTCAAACCGGCGGCCAACCATCCTGACTGATATTTTTCAGGATTTCCCTTCAGTTTTACCAGATGAATGCCGGGATGTATATTAAGTAAGGCCCTGGCTGCTACTTCCCCGTCCTCTACCTAACACATCCCAGCCTGAGTCAAAGATGTCAAAAGGTCATAATTCAATTCAAACATCTTTAGAGTGTTTCTTTATTGTTATGTGAGAGTTTTCCCTATGGACTTTTTCTCACAATGGCCTATGAACTTTGTACACACCTAGCGCGCGTAATACCTTGTATTTTTTGCCATTTTAGTAACTAATGACATCAGCCTGTCTCGACTTTAGTAGCTGTTAAGTTTCGAAAATCAACATCCTTCCGCCAGCTGGGATTCGAACCCAAAACATTGATATTGCAACCTGACACCTGAGACCACAGACTACAGCGGTCGGCTTCTCATACTTGTGTCCTGATATTTATGGCTGACTGGGGTTGTTAATTGTATATGAGGTGTATTTCTTGAAAATTTTAGAAAGAAAATCAAACTTCTAAAAAAAAAAATCAAATCAGTTTGCAGCAAAGATGTTTGAGAATTCTTTTTTAGTTTTTGTTTTACAAAAAAGTGTCACTAAACATAGGCAATGAGAATGCATCAAAAGTGTTGTTATCGATAATAGAGAAAGAATGCAACATGAGTGGAAATGAACTTGACTGCTATCTATAAGAAATACTGGGTGTAAATATATTTTATTTATTCTATGTATTCTATTAACAGTACACTTGATAACGACTGAAGATATAGTCGAAACGTCTCATGTGTTAAAAATGTGAATTTAATAAATTTGAAAAATAGTACATTTTGCATCTAGCATTGGGCCGTGAAGCTATTATGTTTAAATATGTACGGCTTCTGATATTAGATGTTATTTACATATGTTGAGTAAATAAAGTTTACTATTTACATTTATTAGTTGAAAATACACTGCCCTGGCAGTACAAAGTTTACTAATATTTATTAAAATTTTATCTATAAGAATTACTGATCACTTCATTATATAAAAAAATAATTAAAAAATATTTTTAAAAACATACTTTTCTTGAACAATTCGTACTAAGAAAGTAAAAAGTAATTTTATGCATGACTAGAAAGAAAAGCATGCGACGCGCTTTTCAACCGCAGGTGACTCTTATATACAGTCACCTTATCAATTCTTGAATTGGCGCGCCCCATACTTTTCTTTTTAGTTATGCATAAACATTTTTTTTTAAATATTTGTTTAGTACGAATTGTTTAAGAAAAGTATGTCTTTAAAAATGTTTTTATTATTATTTTTTTTTCGAGTTATTTGGAAGTTCTGGTACTTTTCCTCAAGCTAATATTTCGTGCCCCAAATCCTAAAGTGTTCTGCAACCAGTGAAACTTATACTTGTTGCAGGCTAGTATTTATTTTAGGATAAAGAAGTCCATATTAAGGCTCAATCCAAGTGGATTTTCCCACCGTTTTCGTTTTATGTCAATTATTCAAATTTTAGTGCAGATAAACAAAATTTAACTATCACGAACCAAAGTTCGTATCGTACGTCAATAATGGGTAGGACTACTACAATTAGTTTTAAAGAAATCCTACTAGTAACCTCAGAATTGTGTTCAGAAACTTTCGAGACAGAATAATGTCCCAAATTATATAAATATATAGAAATAAGTATTGTATTGTCACCAGGGCTCGAAAGGGACATTTCCACGAAACGGAACTCTTTATACCTTTGGTAACATGCTGTTGCCTTCTTTCGTTTATGATTACTAAAATGACGAGATGGAACAAGAAGGTTCCAGACATTCTGCTCCGGTCCGTTTCGAGCCCTGATTGTCACCCGACTTACGTCGCTGTGCAAAATTTCATCATTTTATGATGTCGGGAAATGAGTTACATTAACATTGCAAGATTTGAGAACACCACGAACCATTCTGAACTAAAGAAAAGAATGTAAAAAAATAGTACACACTTTACCATCGATGCTACAATATTTGTGTTTATACGTTGTGTTAATAGTGTTATTTTAATTAATTTATGAGTATTATTACTTCTTTCTTAAATTATTTTTATAATTATAATTATTACCTACTAGCCTAGGTATGGTTATTTGTATTATTGATAAATTTACTAAAAATTGAAATATGCAAAATGCTGACTTACTTAAAAAGAATTTACTCCCAAGCTTATCCATACAGCATATTGTCCACACTGTCGTTGGTAGAGGCGCCAAGGAGACAATCAGCGTACTAAGAAATACATGTTGATCAATGGGGTCAATGCAGAGTGGAGATTTGACGGCATTGTCTGAGATTCCTGACGACATTTTGGCAATGACAGATGCACTGACGTCACACACAGATACAGATTGATTTGGTCTTAAACGGTGGTAATCTTGAAACCTTTCAAACAACTCAGGAAACCACAAATCAAGCGTATTGTACCTAGAAAAGATTTTTTTATAATAATAATATTGTCACTGGACTTCCTATTTTAATAATCTCTCTCTCTCTCTTGCTCCCGCTCCCTCTTGCTCTCGCTCTCTTTCTTCCTCTGTGACCGGTCCCCTCCAACTATTTTCTTTTCTTTTCTGTGACCAAGCCTTATCGGTGAAAGCTAGCGTTTCTATTCTCGTTTATCTAGGGCGATACAGAACAAAGTACGTTACTTTGGGGAAGGGATTCCTGATATCGAAACAAGTAAAAGAGGTTCCTATGAACGTGGTTGAAATTTCACTTAGTTTTCAAGATACAGCGTTTCCAACTTGGAGCTCAAAGTCGACGCTAACAATGGGAAGAAAATGAATAATTCTCAATAAATCAGAAACGACGCATTGAATGAAAATTTCGTTTATGGAAATGTGTTTCTAACATTATCAGGAGGGAAAACATGATGTCACCGGGTTGTCAGTGTTCCCAAGCCGGTATAACGTTTATTTTTTTTAAATGGTACTACTACGTCATATTATTGGGTATTTGGAATCCTCTAGTGATGATAAATAACATACGTATAGCACACACCGCAGTGTTGCAAACTATGGATAAGAGAGAAATGTTTTCGTGTTCTTATACAAACTACGTACTTCCCTAAGATATTCCATCTAATGTCTTATACATAGTTTGCAACACTGCGGTATGTGCTTTAAATATGTTATTTATCATCACTAGAGGAACTCAAGTACCCAACAACACGACGTAGTGATATTTGAAAAATTTAAATGTTATACCGGGTTGGCAACACTGGCAACCATGTGACATCGTGTTTTCACTCCTGCTATACGCCATGTTGTTATAAATACATTTCCGGAAACGAAATTTTCATTTTAATGTGTCGTTTCTGATTTATTGAGGATTATTCATTTTTCTTCCCATTGTTAGGTCGACTTTGGGCTCCAAGTTGGAAACACTGTAACTCTAAAACTAAGCGGAATTTCATTCATGTTCATAGGAACGTTGTTACTTGTTTCGATATCAGGAATCACTTCCCGAAAGTAAAGGTTCTTTGTTCTGAATCGCTCTGTATATTCCTATTCTTATTAAATGTTCTAACGAACCATTTACCTGCTCACAATTATGCAGACAAACGCTGGATGTATAATATGCAAATATTTCCTCTTCACACATTATCGTAATTACAAAGTACTACCGTCCTCACCGTATGATCTTCTTTGGACACATATTTCATTTAAAACGAACGCGCCAAAACACCTGACTTTGCTCGTATACTTCCAAATATGGGCGGAACAGCTTTGTGAATCTCCGGAGGTGCATAACAGCATACAGAAAGGAAACTGCCTCTCTGTATTTAACGTTAATGTAACGTCACTACATGGTAGGTCAGCAACTAAACTCAAGTACATGGTTTATGTAGGTACTACGACAATGTATATTTATCATTGAATTTATTTATAGCCTTTAGGCATCTGTGGGCTCAGGCTGCCGTGCATATTTATAAACGTTTTTTTTTTCTTTTATTCTTTGAAGAGTAAAAGAATGCAGAATACTTAAATTAAATGTAACTGTGAACATTTAAATAATAAAAACTGGAAATAAAAATTGAAAACGAAATAAGAAGAGGAAATCACATACAAAGGTAGATTTACATTAAAGGTAAGTAGGCTACAGCCTAAGAAGGCGAGAAATTTAGGAGCAGCATACTTGAAAAGCGCTTTCACCTCTTTATAACAGCTAGGCTTGCACAAAGAAGGAATCGTTATCGAGATGGTTATTATAACCTTGAGTATTGGTGTAATGACCTCTAGAAAAGAGTATCATGGCTCTGATTATCACTTGACACTCTTTCTCTTAACTTCAGGGTCAATGGACTCTAAAGTTCCATTTGTCTAGTTCATTTTGAAAGCGCGCTATCGTATGTCATTTTCTGTGGTACAGCACATACGTCACTGGTTGCATTCGACGCACCGAACTGCTCCAAAACTGTTCTGTGATTTGTCCTTTGAATACCGCTGAGTACAGCGGTAACCAGCTGACAAAATCGCTGCGTATCTATCTAGTTTTCTAACAATTACTGATAGAACACTTCAATTAAATATCTCTCCGAGAGCACAAACATTTTTGAACAAGGAAAGAAGCATCCGTTAACAGGAATAAGGTGTAAATGTATCTACCATTCAAATCTCTCTCTCTCTCTCTCTAAGTAAGTTAGAGCATGTGATTACTTCAAGAGAAACATGACATGCACTCTCAATGATTACTTGAAATTACTTTAACTTAATCAATGGGAAATAGAAGACCGGTCACTTTCCATAGAGAACCGTGTGTTCTACCGCTTATGAACATCCAATAGAACGACCAGGAAATTTGTCTGGACTTTGATTGTTATTTACCTTATAAGGCTAACACAGAGATTTTATTCACATGAAAACAGAACTTTGATTTTTTTAAATGGTACTTTTACCATTATCTACTTCAAGACTTTGTTCCTTTCTTTATTGAGGGTCAAATTTAGAGATTATTTTAATTCAGTTAGAATATATTTCAGTAGAAGGAGATTGATACTAGGTTGTTTCTATATTTGGTCCTCGTTTCACCTTTTGAACGGAAACAAACCTTTCTTTACAAAATTTACTCAACTCTATGAACCACGAGAGGTTAGGTTAGAAGCTTCACTGCATTGAAATATAGATTTAATAAAATACTGACATTTTTTTCAAAGTAAATTATCCAAATTACGTACCCAACAAGAATTGCAAATTCCATTGCAATAATTACCAGCGTGTACTTCAACAGAGGTGGCATGAATAACTTGGAAACTGTTTCGTATATTTCAGTCAAAACTTTCATTAGACCAGTTTCTTCAGAGCAGTTTTCCGACGCAGCATTTTGGAGATCTTTTAACATCTACAAAAGAATAAAATCAATTATAACAGACCATTTAAATAGAAAGATATTCGAAAAAGAAAGCATAAAAAGATAAAGGCACTTTTAACAATGGAAGTAAAAATAATTTTAGTTATAATAATAATATCAAACGTGAAGAAAAACTCATAAAAAAAAAACAGAAAAAATTATTTAAATAAATATCTATTGAAACAAAGTGTCCAATGAATAAAACTCTGTTTTTATCAATATATATGGTCTAATGTGAGATGTGTATATTAGTCACAATAGCCAATTTGGAACCGCATAACTATAGTTGCAAGCTACAACTCCCTCACAAAGAGTAATTCTGCTATTGTTGACTCTTTCCTGCAGCAACCATGGGTTAAATTCAAGGTGGGTTTGGGAGGGCTGAGCCTACCCACAGATTTTCAAGAGAGGGTTAGGGCCCAGCCACCACTTTTATCGCACGCCATGGATCTTGTTTCTATACTATATACATCTGACCACTATTATGCGATAATATTTGGTCCATTACGAATCAATGACCAGGATGGGATGCACTTGTTAGAAAACAATCCAGTTTTATTTCGAGGTTCATTGCACCACGTGATTGAGATAGATGTCGCTACATGGTACTTCAGGAGAGAGAAAAAGTTAAGTGAATTGTGAATTTATTGATATTAAAAAGTAAAAAAAAAAAGTATGTGACTGGACCGGGGATCGAACCCGGGACCTTTCGAGAGAGAACACTGACATTAAGGGTGGTGGAAGGTGTGTGATTGGGAAGCGGGTCGACTAGGTGGCGCAGTTGGTAACGCATTGGGACGGTAACCCAAAGGTCTCGGGTTCGATCCCCGGTCCAGTCACATATTTTTCACTCTTTAATATCAACTGTATCTGTACCCACAGAGGTTTGATGTACAGAAAAAATCGGAAGTTGCCTCCATTTCATCTTTGTGAAGTTATTATTTAAGTTTGTTATTATAGTCCATTGTTTACCTTAGTAGTCATCATATATTTGATTTTAGTGTTATTGATAATGAGCTGCTACAAGTACGACTGTAGTTAGCATTTTAAATGAGTTCCTCCAATAGTTAGTTTGATATGTGTGAATATGTATGTGAGCCATGCCACCATTCGGCTTAGGATTTAAACCCTGGCAGCAATATGTTTAAGTATTGCCTAAAAATAAATACCTTTTTCTTAATGTACCTCGGTATAGGACTTGTAGTCATTCTCTGAACAGTAACATTCTCCACATTTATCGGCAATCATTCTTCACAGTTTTGGCATTCTCCTCTACCAGAGAATCAAATCTCAAATTTCAACCAAAACCCTACTCCCAAATTTAGCCAACCTACGTCTTATCTGTTACAACTTCAGTTTCAACAGCCATTACTTTCAAATCAGAAGTATTTTTTTTGTCATAGGCACAACACTGACCCTTTCCAGTGCCAACCTGTTTATGGGCAAACCTGAACACGATTTTCTACAAACCTAACCTTGACTACTTTGGATCCGGTATACTTAGACGATATTTTTGTCTTTTGCTCCCTCGTGATGTTGCTCTTAATATAGGGTGACCAGATGTCCCGTTTGTAACGGGGCTGTCCTTTTTTTATCATTGTGTGTCCCGTTGTCCCGAGAAATTGCTAACGGGACGCCAAAGTGTTCCTTTTTTTCTACTAGAAACAAATCGACGATCTTGTTCACTTTACTAATTATCTTAAATGTTATTTTGGCTCAAATAACTTCCAATAATTGCCTGACAATAGATAAGAAAAACGCACTCACGGCATCATGCTTTATGCTGTTTTTTTTTACAATTTAGTGGTTACGACCAAAGCAAGTAGAAACTTTAACAAAAATTTAATGGACTTTAAAATATAGACATTGAGTCTAATTGTGAGCTTTGCATTGGCTGTGCCAGGTATAAATGCTGCTGTTGAAAGAACCTTTTCAATTGTAATTACAGTGTTTCTTTCAGGAATTTTCTTTCCGGGGTGCAAATTCAAGTCTTGGGGGAGGGGCTCACGAAAATTTTAAATAATGCATATTGACTCCTAAGTGCTAAAATAAAAAACAACTCTAACGTTATTTAAGAAGATGTAATACTTCCTTAGTTAACCTCAAAATAACATGTTCAATATTTATAGAATGTACTTTTATATGCGTGTTTCAGTATACGTTTGAGTAATACAGTATCAGTGATAATACTAATTCTTTCGGGGGTGCGGTTGAAAACTTCCGGGGGCGCTTTGCCCTCCCGAAAGCATGTCTGGAAGAAACAGTGATTGTAAATTCTCCATGGACTGATCAGAGGATTCACTTTGTATACAGAAACAAGACAAGCAATTATTCTTGTTAAGGTTCAATCTAAGTGGGTTTTCCCGCCTTTCTCGTTGTACGTCAATTACTCAAATTTCAGTAGAGGAAAACAGAAATTAACTTTCACGGACAAATAATGTCCCAAAAGTGTCTGCACACAATCCTGCAGTTACTGCTAGCATTTAATTATAACTAATTGTACTCATTATTGAAGGACGAAACGAACTTTGGTCCGTGAAAGTTAATTTCTGTTTTCCTCTACTGAAATTTGAGTAATTGACGTACAACGAAAAAGGCGGGAAAACCCACTTAGATTGAGCCTTAAATAATCCTAAACTCTTGTAAGATATTCACTCTCCTGAAAAATACATGGTAAAGAGCAATGATTCTTTTTCTGAACCCAACGCCTCAGAAAATGTAGATTATTAAAATGTTCATGTGTACGTTTTTATCAAGTCGATAGTTAGTTATTACTTGATTACACGTCTTCCTAGCAGTTCGTGGTAGTTCAAACATTGTTAAGTTCATAATTTAAGTGTCCTGTTTTTTTAATGTCTAACTTTATACAATGTCCCGTTTTTTTTTTGTTGTTTTTTTTTGTTTTGTTTAAAAAATTTGGTCATCTTATCTTAACACAATTTGTATTGTTCAGGTTGATTTGGTCCATTTCAAACAACAAAGCCATATTTCTTGACTTTGCCCTTAATTTAGGAAACAACATCTCACTACTTCTTCACGTAAAACCATAGACCTATACGATGTCTGCATTATTCAAGTTCCCACCAGGGACGTAATTACAATGCCGCGAGACTCCGCGTTGCGAGGGTGAAGCAGGTGTAAAGGGGGCCCTAAATTCGAAACATTAATAGATGAACAATAAGTGAATTGAAAATCCAACAAACATTACAACTGACAAGAGAGATCACCTCAATGTTTGCTTTCTAATGCGTGGACGGGAATTTTCACGCAGTGTGGAGAGAATCCCGTTTTAGAAATATGGTATGATAGCACTGTTCTGCACAGCTGGAATGTGGTTTTCACATACGGGCACGACAAGATTTTGCTCAACTTGTATGTCAAAGATGCTGATAGAATTGCCCTATGAAGTTCCTTGCAGGAGGGGGAGGGAGTGCAAACATTCTAGTTACGCTACTGGTTACCATCCTTATCACACCTAAAAAGCAATTCCTTGCTACTTTCTTTATCCTTACCCTCAGAGGACGGCGTCTAAATTCCACCACCTCTGTAACCAAAATTTTCAATCAACGCCTTCAAGAAGTTGTAGTCCAGGCCTTCTCAATAGGCGGCTTGTGGGCCATATCCATCTTGAATACGTATGTCTATTGACCTGACATCAATCCATGTGAGAAAATCAATAATCGAAAAGATATTGAATACATGGATAGTTTTTTTCTTCATAATCCTTCCCCCTTCCCTCCTTTAACAAGAAGGGTTTTGGTAGTTCTTGGCGCTGGCACAAGACGCGGTGTAAGCCTTTACAATCCAAGGTCCACAATGGCGTCGCTTCTCAAAATATCGACCATATTCAATAAAGGAATCATCAAAATTTACAGTTAGCAAGCGATTCGATTTGTAAACAAGTTGGAGGTTGATATGCAGTTGTAAAGATGTAGAAACTAGAAACTGGTTCTTTCCGCTTTTTCAAGTGAGTATACGAAAAAGGTAAAAAGATGGATGGAGTTGCCCCAGAGTTAAAAAAAGAAGAGACCTTAAGAGCACACCCCAACTTTTTAACATGTTTCTAAATATTTAAAAACTAAAGAGCACTATCAAACATGTTAGAACTTAGCACACAAGAACTTATAAATTACTATGAAATACAGCGGACAGCAATCTTGAAATCTTGTCCATTCATGAGTGATATGTTTTCAAAGTTTTGACGTGAATATTTAATTGAAGCCTCAGTATTCATCAATCGATAAGATCTCGAGATCACTGTCCATTGAATTCCATAGTAATTTGTAAGTACTAGTGGGCTATGTTGTAGAAATCTTGATAATGGTCTTAGATTTTGAAATATTTTGAAAAATCTTTAAAAAGTGGGGGCGAGCGTGAGCAGGGCCCTTAAGAGTGGTATGGAAATGAGAAAAAAAAAGTGTTTAATGTGGAAATAGTAGAGAAGAGCAAAATATTGTTTAACATAGGACGTCATTCTTTCTAGATCAAGTCTCGATTACATCCAAAACTTCTGTGTGTCGTTCCTTCCTCTATTCATCTTCTTCTATATGGCCACTGTCTCTTCAAACTTGTACTTTGTGAACACGTGAACTTCGCTCTCTTCCTCTATGCTTGAAAACGTGTAATACACGAAATATAGTGACTTTTAGGTGTATATGTGAATATGTGTGATCTAATGCGAAACTAATCTGTAAGTATTATCCATTTTTCTCCTTCATTTGTCTTAAATTTACCTTATATATATATATATATATATATATATATATATATATATATATATATTAATGTTTCCATTCCTTGCATTGTTTTAACTTCTTTAAGCGCTTCACAAATAAACGTGTGTTTTCCGACTTAGATCACGCTATAAGTACTTAATCTGATGAATCAGATTTTGGCCACTGCGACCACCTTCATACATGAAAATACTATTAATTGTGTTTTCTGGGTGTTACTTGATGCCCCCTACTTCTGTGTGAAGTTTGGACAAAATAACACTCAGAAAAACATCGATAGGTTTGCTTGTCAGTTATTTTCCGCTCACACGGCTTAGAAACATTGTCACCAATTTTCACTTGATAAATATAAGACCTTAAACCGCTCCAAGTTTACAAATAGCTCATGTGGGGGAGGTTCACGTCAAGTTAAGTCACTCCAAATTAACTTTTCCTCTCATTTTTTTTCACCTTCTCCTTTATATGAACATGTCGTATCAGCGAAAGCTTGCTACTTGATTTTTTTTTATAATTATTATTTTTATTTTCATGTGTGACCTGTACTTCTGTATGACTAGACTGTATACGTAAGTGATCTAATTTGTTCTGTACCCAAATACTATATTTTAGGCGGAGCGGTGCAATTATAAACCCGTAAATTTATAAAAAAAAGGCATTCTTACTGAATTATACCATAGCGAAAAGGATAACCAATGTGCCTTTTAACATAAAGGATGTGATATAAGAGTGTCATAACAATGACTAAAACAAGCGTAACCAAATAACGAATTAAATACTTAATAATGGTCACTAGTGGTGACTTATTGTTTAAAAAACAAGTATATTATATAGTTAATAATAAGTCTGTCTGCCATGACAAGGTCATGATGCTGCTCACAGTTCAGATTAAACGTATTGTCCAAATATATTTCGAAAACACTTTGGAGATTTATTAAGTCTGTACTTTCGTGAATTTATGCCGGTACTTTCAAGGTTAGGTTTTAATTATGCTGGTCCTGTTCAACTTTAGTACTGATATATAAATATATATACTTCAGAGTTTGTATACTTACGGGAGAGGTCCATCTACTTCTTCCTGTGTTCATCATATACATCCTTGTTACCACCTCCTGAGCTTCATCAATTTTTCCCACAGCCAATAGGAATCGAGGACTCTCAGGAAGCCACGCGAAAAAAACCACAGCGATGACAATAGGAATAGTCCATAAGAGCACAAACACTCGCCAGGAAGTAAAAGCAAACGTAGATGTTACGTAATCTATATGTTGAGGAATGACCACCCATGCTAATGCTAAACAAAGAAAAAGTAAACAATTTATTTTAAGTTAAGGTTCGTTGAAAACAATGATTCAAGTGTTAGATGGCTGCTTCTACAAATTCAAGTCCAGAGAGTTCATAAACCTTCCTTTCCTTTTTTAACAATGGTAACGACACAATAATAAGAGATATCTGCATATGCGTTTGTACCAAGCTTCTATCTATTTCATTTTAATTTTATTGAAGATCATCTTGAATTTTATTGTATAACGATTATGTAATATAGTTGCGTTGATATCTTCTTTCAATGGTTGTTTTCTCAGACTTCTAATGAATTTCAAGGTCCATTTTGTTGCAATACCACACTGTTACGGTAGAATGCTTTCATTGTTGTTGAGAAATCTGTTCATCTTATTCATTGTATAACTTATTCACACTATATGACATGAAACAGTTTTTTTTTTTTTTTTACATTGAACGGTTTATCACTTGTATTGACCTGATGAAGCTACTTTGGATCGAGTATCTTTTTTTTTTCACTTTTTATTAATTATCTTTTGATCCTATAGAATAGTTTTGGCCAATTAGAATACCGTAAAACCGTGGGGTTTCTTGGTGACATACGGGATAATTTGATATCACTGATCCTTCAACACATAAAAGTCCGTGTAGAGAGACTTATTAGTTGACACGTTGAAGTGTGATGTGTCTGTGGATTAGTAATGGTACTGCCATCTAGCGTTTAAAATCTCAACGTTGGAAAGAAGCCATATCTATACGGACTTTTGTGATGAAGCGTCAGTGGCATCAAGTTACCCCGTATGTCGCCAAGTAACCCCGTTCTACGGTAACTTTAATTGAAGAATCTTCTATGATGATTTAAGATTGTGACCATTCTATGTTCAATCCTTATTTAATTAATAGAATTCTCATGCACATAACCTTTTCCTTTTGTCGTTATTGGTGATATAAGGATAGTATAACCTTTAGGATGAAGGGACTTCTTTTGCCACCAGAGCAGTATAGCTCATAGGTGTACATTTGGACTCGACCTCCCGACGGGACTTCGACCTCGACCTCGCGATCTCATTTCGACTTCGACCTCGCTCAATCTCGACTTCGGGACAGGACTTCGACCTCGACCTCGCTCAATCTCGACTTCGGGACAGGACTTCGACCTCGACCTCGCTCAACCTCGACCTCGTGACAGGACTTCGACCTCGACCTCGCTCAACCTCAAACTCGCTATCTCATTTCGACCTCGACCTCTCTCAACCCTCACCTCGTGACGGGACTCTGACTTCGACCTCGACCTCGACCTCGCTCAACCTCAACCTCGCTTAACCTTGACCTCGCTCGACCTCGATCTCACGATTTGAAGTCGAGGTCAAATGAGGTCGAGGTCGGACCTCACGAGGTTCAACATCTCTGGTATAGCTGTAACATGAAATTGAATAACTTGATATGAGTTCAAAGTCTTCAGTGTTGTTCTACGGTATTGATCTTCCGTAACTTACCAATGTTTTTTTTCTTTTACATGTAAGACTGTAGTATCGGTTACATTTTTTAAATATGCATTCTATATCGAGATTGTAATTATTCCAATGACAAATTACATACTATCACTAATTGCATTTGAACTATTGAATTATTTTGCTACTGATGTGACGCTAATTTTGAACAATTTCTGAACTGAACTGAACTGAACTGAACTGAACTTCATGTGCATAACCATTTCAAGAGCTCAACCCGTGCCGATTAAATCTTATTTCTTTTTCGTTCATTCTTGAAATCGCTTCATTATTGTTGTGAATATCCCAACTTATAACACTGAAACTTTTTCAACAATAAACAGAAAGAAAAATAACGAATCGGCACGAACTGAACTCTTGAATTGGTTATGAACTTTCTTCTCTGATAGTTTGAACTCCTTAGGTTTGAATTTTTGTAGGAGCAGCATTGAAATTTCATACAACGAAAAAAGACAAAACACATGAGAGACATACAGAGATAGTGCTGCCATCTCTTGATGCAGATTGTGCTTTGACAGTAACCTTAATGAAAAATTACGAGAGAGAAAAAGACAATTAAATTAAGAGCTTGAGAGCAATAGTTGTTCAACCTATTTTTCAGTGAATTAAAAAAAAAAAAAAATATTACAAAGCTCCAGTTTTGCAGAGGGTTTGTAATTCTCAACCCGAAGTGGCCGTTATTAACTTTTTGTACAAATTACTTTCTTTAAATTAGAGTGTTGTATCTAAATCAGATCCCGACACCATTACTACGCGTAGATTTATTAAGTTTGTTTCTCTAGTGACAAGGTATAATAATATATATTTATAGTTACACCGAGTTAGATATTTTTTTCTATTTGTCCAAATATTGTTACTGATACAAAGCACAACTATCAGTCAAGTATGCACTAAACCATATTTGTTCCAAATGCAGTAGGGTGACAAACGTTTTGAAACTGTACTAAAAAAAAAACGGCATTACAGACCGATAGGTCCTGAGCCTGCCCCCAACGCCATCTGTCCGTATTTGGTGAAACTGTATCCACCTGAGTGACGGCAGTGTAGTCAGCACTGCGTGTCACATAGCCACGAACAGACGTATTAGGGGCTTACCAGACCGAGTGGCCGTCACGTCTTTATTCACATGACTTCCCAGTTTTCCTCACGACGCTGGGTGGACGCCGAAAAGTGGGACTCCAGCCGGGAACTGAACGCGGGACCACGCGGACATATCGCCAAGTCTGACATTCAAGTACTTCAAAGGAAATATTTGATTTATTTCATTTATCTGACAAACATCATAAACAGTAGTAAATATTCTTATAATCAATAGATCACTGCGTTGAGCTCATATTTTCTAAGTATGAATCTCGTTAGTAACGTAAAAAACTACCAACAGCATTCTGTTGCTAAGCACATACGATTTAAATTTACATGCGTGCATTGATTTCAACCAAATTTTGGATACCTGTTCCTTGGTTCCACGCGCAGGAACTTGAAATATTTTAAGTCGCCGGAAGTGACTGTCACGCGATCTAATTGATAAAAGCAGTAATTCATTGTTTATAACAGTGCATTAAATACATTATTTTCATTTTTAATACATAAATAAATAAATAGTTTAAACTTTAAAATTCGAAATAAATAGGCTATCTCTTCTTATTGGAATCAAGTCTATTCTTATTCGCATGAGTGTCTGTAGACAAGTTAGTCTTGACAAGTTAGATTATGTGATCATAATTGAACAGAACGCTATTCTAACCTAACCTAACCTACGTTTTAAACTTTATTGAACCATTTCCAAAGGATGAAAATATATGATTTCCAAAAACTAAGTAACCAGAAAATAAATATAACTAATGGAAAAGTTTAGGAACAGTTAATATTTGTTGGAATTTTAAAAAAGAAAAAAAGTTACCTGGAACTAATATATTGCCAATATTCCAAAACATATTTAATGTAGACAACACAGTTCCACGTCTGGAATTGGGTTGGAACTCCGCTAGATATGGCCACACCAAATACATGGCTCCGATCATCCTTTAATATCAAGGCAGACATGAAATCAGACAAGTAAAATAAAATATGAAATAGTTTAATTACCCATTTCAATTTTTACGTAGCTTTAAAATTATACAACACTCAACAATAGCAGTCTTCGGTTAAGAATTCGGGACACACGAACCTTAGGGTTGATTTTCATGAAAACTTACGTTGCTTGCTTTGCGTGCGATTTGGGTGAACAGCCAATTGAAAAATGTGTTTTATTGCATGTTTGGTTGTGAGGTAATTGTGACACATGTTTCAATTGGCTGCTTACCCAAATCGCACACAGCGCAAGCTTTCATGTAAATTAGCCCTTAGAGTTTGGCCGACAGACTCCTAATGGACATTTCCGTTTTCCCCGTCCTTATATGTTTGACAATTTGGTTGTGTACATCAGATTAAATAATATATATTGTTTTTGAAATTTCAGCGCTACGGTTTTCCGTTACGTAGAAATATAGCATGAAATACTGAGAATTAAATCTCCTACGTCATACAACGAAAATCATCCTCTGATTGGTTTGACGTAATCAATTCGTACTATTTCCGTAGCTATATGCTTCCTATATGTTATGTTCCTTATTCAGAAATTTGAGGACGAAAAAACAAAAAAGAGAAAACACATTCACATCATCACTTAACAAAATAATTAATGTACAAATCTGCAGAACACATTTCAATAAGTTAAAACACCGAAACATGTTTTCAATAACAGAAATTGCTCCAAACAATGACAGCAGCCAGTCTTAACTTGCAGTGCTCTTCTAATCACTGGTGTGTATCACTTTTGATGTTTTGAAAATTTAGAGCAGTTGGTTAACGCATGCAACTTTTAACTTTTTATACTTTCACCTAAGGCTGTTCGAATCCTATCAAAGGCCGTGTTTTATTTGACTCCAAGAAACGCAAGAGTAACTTCAATGTAATAGATTCAATTTACTTTTTTGTTTCTTGCATGCTTTTATTATTATTTTTTACAATGACATATTAAAATTATTCAATTATATTCAAGGGCTACAAGTGGTACGTTCAATTGTTAACAGATGGCAGTAACGAGCACTATTAATTCATGTGCTTTTAAGTTCTTGGAAATTGCTTCACTAGCATTTATTAAAAAAGTATACTATTGTCGAACGTAAAAACCCACATTTATTTTACAGAAAAAATAGGTAATTCTTTTTAAATACAAGAGTTCTAAAGAGCAGTAGAAGATCTCTTATGATTTAATCATGATAAAAGAGCTGCTATAAATTAGTGTTGAAGCTACCAAAATATATCAATATCTTAAAAAAGTATTAAAAGCAAAAATCAATTTTAAATGAATAAAACGAACTAAATGACATGTTAAAGCATACAGAAACGCTATTCACCACTTATACTACTACTTTCGATCCATTTTTGTTATCTCTTTTTAAACAAATCAAATACCATCTGTATGTTAATGACTAGCAGTCGGCAGACTGATTACGCCATAACATGGCGGCGCCTGATTAAGCGCAAGGCTGAGACTCTTTTGAAGCAAGGCTTTATTACTCTTGATAAATGAATCACAGGAAGAAAAGAAAATATTTTCTGTAGTCTACTTTAATAGAAGAATTTTTTATTGCAATAAAAAAATACTACCGGAAATGTCCATTGAGGTTTTATGGGATTACCTCAATCTCAGCAGCTTCTTGTTACATGCTTGGGCCCTAGCGGTTTGTTCAGACCATAGAATGTAAAATAAACTAATTAAAATCATTAATCAAGGCCAACACGTCCGCGATAGCAAAGAAAAATTGTAACAAACTCTCAGGAAACATGACAACAAATTTGTCATCGGAAATGCGAAACTTTTTTAGTTTCTTGTTCCTACTTGGAAAATGGGCAAGAAACTTTAGCATGTGATATTGGGAGCAAGCTTCCAAGATATCCTGTCTATGTTTCCGTTAGATCTGGTACTGTTTTGTGTGTGTGTGTGTGTGACTAACTAGGAAAGTTAAATCGATCTAAGAGTTGCTGCAGACGAATATTTTTTCTAGTATGGTAAGAGAATCGAACATGGGTTTGCCAGCAGTGTTGGGCACGTTACTTTCAAAATGTAACGCGTTACCAGTTACTTTACTCGCTTTCGAAAGTAACGCGTTACTTTGGCACCGGTTCTTGCATCTTTTGTATTGGTACTGTGGAAAGAAAACTGGTGGAAATACCATTTTTTTTTACCCTGATTATATACACACCCAACACATGCATACCTACAAATACATTAAACCTTAGACTTTAAAAAAATTTAGAAAAAATTTAAAAAATATTTCTTTCTTGACAAGGAATTGTGTTTGTTTCTTTGCAAACAACAGATGAAAAAGTAACGCAAAAAGTAACGCAAAAGTAACGTTGTTACTTGGGGAAAAAGTAACTCTTTACCCGTTACAGTTACTTTCAAAATACTGTAACGCGTTACAGTAACTCTTTACTGAAAAAGAAACGCATTACCGGTAACGCGTTACTTTACTCCTCAAGTCTGTTTTCCAGTGCGATGCCAAAGTCTTACCTATTTGACTATGATGCCCAAAAGATTCCCAACTGAAAAACTACTATTTCCATATGGTAGTCAGTAGAGGGATGTCACAAACTATCAAGCTGTACTTAACGATACTGGAATGTTCGATCAGTATCTAATACCTCACATTGACAGAGTCAAATGAATGTTTTTGCGACATAGTCAAGTTAGTAGAATAAAAAAAAAAAAAAAATAGGCTAGCTATTCCAAGAGTGAGATAGACAACTGTTTATATTGTTTAATTCAGGATATATTTTATACAAGTTTTTGTTTACATTGTTTGAGTTTATTGACATTAGAGTGTGACATAGATTTACGACATGATGCATGGTTGGCAGGAGAATAGCAATCAATCCATTATAGGGTTTGGAGTTTAAAACTGACAGACAGACAGATGATGGATGGTTGATGGTGTGTGTACGATCTATATGATCAAATGAATTGAAGTTATATCAAATAAGAATTTAGTAAGCTGATACTAAGCAATGGAACCGATGAAATATCATGAAGATAACTTGTGAGTATTTGCACGAAATGACATTAATCCTATGATATAGTGTGAACGTTTCTTGTATTGAAGATTAGAATCTCCCATCCTGATCATTGAACAGTGCTCCTCACGTGAATTGCAACGTGATTGCCGCGTAACTGCCACGTGACTGCCCGGGAAGGAGAATTACGTCTGTGCGTTGGCCAGTTCATTGTCTCGCCTTTCTGTGTTTGGTGAAGAACAATGGCAGATACCAGCGACTTCATTTTTTAGTAGCGCTTAGTGACAAGTGTGTGGGTCCATGATCGGAAGCACAATAACGAAAATATGGCACACAGGTGATGGATAGATTCCGTGAATTGTTCCGTAAGGAGCCACCAAGTCGTTAGACTTTGATCACGTGGGAGAAGAAAGCTTTTCGCCTGGGAAGTGTTTTGGATGTCCTCCCGCTATGGTCGTCTATCAGCCCGAAGGGAAACATGGGGGGGGGATCCAAAACATTTCCCAAGCGAAGAGTTTTCTTCTTCCACGTGATCAAAGTCTGGTGGCTCCTTACCGAACTGTTCTAGATCGTCAATCAAGACGGTTCTAGGGGCTCTGAGCTAGTCTAGCTAAGACCTTTCGAACGACACATTCATGTCTCTACACCTTATGGCTCATGATATATATTTTTGTCATACGTTGGCAAAACTGAGAACGGGGTTCCTGGAGACCAGGAATGTCCGGAGTATGTTTCTTGTGTCAAACTATGTTTATGCCAACTTTAGTTCTGTTGTGGCTAAAATAATGGAAGAAATTTGAAAGCAAAGATAATTTTATGGAAAATAAGCTGGCAACACTGGTAAGTGGGTTGCTTGGCAACGTAAGCCCTTTCAGTACTTTTATATTGCGTCAAACAATGTTTATGCAAAGTTTGGCGCAGCTAGGTCTAACTGAATGGAAGCAATTTGAACAATTGATTTTTTTTAGACAATGGGCTTGCAACACTGAACAACTACATCAATCAAAACAGTTCCGGATACTCTGAGCGAGTCTAATCAAGACCTTTTCAACGACTTAAGCATCTCTCTATACCGTGTAGTTCTTGAGATTTGATTTGTGGACAGGACGGACAGACGGACATTATGAGCGGGATTAAAAAAGGTTCCTTTAGGTATAGCTTCGCTATCAAGGGACTTAGAAAAGAAGGACAACAGAGCGACAATAGGCGAAACGAAATTAATTGTTTCTTCAGAAATTGGTGTAATGAAGTGTTCGAGTATAATGAATTAGAGCTCGCTGGTCCTGAATATGAACAAAAACAAAACTGATGAATGATAAAAATAAAATTTATAACATACGTTTATACTTATGACAATACAAAGTGGGATTTTCACACCTCTAGCTTCACTCCGCAGGCGAAACAAGCAAAGTAAGGGGAATGGAACATAAACAATTATGAACAAAACATTACATTGTAACGTTATTATTACACAATGACAATCATCGTACTTACAGAATCTATGCAGAGACACACAAACAGGGCTGGATTGAGGTGTGTGTTCGAACTGTTCCCCGAACAAGGCGCCAAACATTGCAGATCGAAACGAGTAAAATAGTATAGCACAAAAATTTCGAGAATTATGATTTTATTTTTATTTTTACTTTTTGCTTATTTCTTCAGTTTTGAGAAAGATATACGGGCCGAAACGGGACGATATGGCTGGAGAATGGAGGAGACTGCATAATGAAGAACTCCACGGACTGTACGATTCACCAGACGGTTGTAAAAATAATAAAATCGCGACGACTAAGGTGGGCAGGCCATGTAACTCGAATGGGAGGAAAAATGAAGATTATAGTTTATCCTGGATGGAAGCCCGGATGGAAGGAGACCATTGGGAAGACCGAGACGTCGTTGGGAGGACAAAATGAGAAGAGATCTTCGAGAAGTAGGTGTTCGTGATGAAAACTAGCTTGATATTACCCAGGATAGAATCCAATGGCGAACGTTTGTTACTGCGGCGATGAACTTGCGAGTTCTATAAGCCATAGAGTTAGTGAGTTAGTTCTTGAGTTATTACAAATTTTCGAAGCAAATTTTTGTCATTAAAAATTTTCAAATAGTAGTAGAATGATTATGTTGGTATATTTCACAAAGCACGCTATTTTTATGATAACACAAACGTTAAATATGCATTTATTCTTACAATGTAATAATTAATTACTTCAAAAATACTTGCGCTCTAGGTTAAATCAATTAGTTCGTCACAAATGTTAAGTTGTTTCGAGACTTCAGCACTGGCATATCAGTGAAATTGATGAATTTGCTTTTGTTACTGTATGAATTCGGAAAATGTATATTACTATTTATAACTTAGAGCCGGCTTTGCACAAAAATTACATTTCGAACCAAGTTTCCATCACACATTAACCTCAAACGAGTGTCAAGACAAAACAACATTTTAAAAACTTCTCCACGATCTGAGGAATCAACAAGAATCCAATTTGGAAGGAATTTGGTGTGTACAATAGTTAACCCCAGTAGCACATAAACGTGTTTCAAACGTTGATATTTGGTTTAGTTCGTTATTAAGCGTTATTAGTTAGAAAAAGCACGTTTTATTTTAAATCATATTTCAACAAAAACTTGATATTGTTCTCTCAACGTGGATTCAACTGTTCTTTTCAACTATGGTATATATTTTGTTACACGGATTCTATCTACTTTAATGGAACAGAATTTGTAATTGAAAAGCTAATTGAATGCCATTAACTATTATTTTTATGTTCTCTTTTTCATGTTGAAAATACGTTGAATATTTCATCGAAAATTTGATTTCGTTGATAGGACATTAATATGACGTGTTTTTAACTATCATACTGAACTGTACATTAGTTAATCTTTCTAAGTTAATTGCATAAAAATTGTGTTTGAAAGTGAAAAATAATATAAAAGATGGGATGATTGCTGGAATGAAGAAACTGGGAGGAAACGGGAAAACTCCGAGAAAACCCACGCACATGGTGTTTGTCCACCACATGACTCGAGCAGACTTTGAACTGACGAACCTAAGCGCCAGAGTTGAGCGCTCTAACCGTTGAGCCACCGCGGTTTTTCATAACGTGTAACTAACTCTGTGACTCTTAACCTACATGAGGCTCTTGGTGAGAATAATAACAATAATAACATAAGGTTCTGAGAACCTACAAAATCAAATTACAACACTCATCAATTTATGATACTAAAATTATTTACCACACCATTTGATACAAAATTTATGTCGTTGTAACTAACTAACTCTATGACTTATGGCACTCGCAAGTTCATCGTCGCAGTAACAAACGTTCACCATTGAATTCTATCCTAGGCAGTATCAAGCCAGTTTTCATCACGAACACCTACTTCTCGAAGATCTCTTCTAATATTGTCCTCCCAACGACGTCTCGGTCTTCCCAATGGCCTCTTTCCATCCGGTCTTCCAACCAGGATATATTATAATCTTCGTTTTTCCCCCATCCGAGCTACATGGTCTGCCCACCTTAGTCATTTCGATTTCATTATTTTTACAACATCTGGTGAATCGTACAGTCCGTGGAGTTCTTCATTATGCAGTCTCCTCCACTCTCCAGTCATCTCGTCTCGTTTCGGCCCGTATATCTTTCTCAAGACCTTATTTTCAAACACACGTAATTTATGTTCATTTGCTATGGTCGCACTCCAACTTTCGCAACCGTAAAGTATTACCAGCAGAATAACCGTTCTGTATATTTTCAATTTCCTTGATATTAATCGCGATGTTAGAAGTTTTTGGACTGAATAGAAACATGCGTTCCCCGATACTAGACGTTTTTTATTTCTTCCGTGACCTCATTTTTGCTTGTTTCGTATGCTGCAAAGTATTTAAATTTGTTTACTTTCTCTAGGACCTCATCCCTAATTCTTATGTTTTTATTTCCTTCATTCCCTGTGTTTCGGCTTGTTATCATGTATTTTGTTTTATCTATGTTTACCTGTAGACCTATCTCATCGCACGCTTCTACTAAGACATCGGTGTTGCTTTCTAGTGCATCTATATCGTCCTCTATTAAATCTACATTATCCGCGTATACAAACAGTGTACCCTTAAAATAATTATTTGTTATTCTTGCTACATTATCCGCTGTCGTTATCTGCAGCATTGACCACACATTGTCTTGTCTAAAGAAACCTGGAAAGGAAAACATTACAAAAAGAATAAAGTTAAACCAGAAAACAAAATAATAATAAAAAATAGACATAAATAGTGACGTTTCTATCTACACCTTTCAAGAAACAAAAAAATAAATAAACAGATACGAAAGTGAGGAAAGAAGAGAAGTTAATATTGAAGAAATATTCTTACCTCTATCGCAGCAGTCCTTCGCAATAATCATGGCACTGATTATTAACAGGTAGCATAGATCTATTGATCTATTTCGCGGAAAAAGCTATCCGCGTCATCAGGTGTATAAGAAGGTAAGGTTTAAGGAAAGGGGATGTGTGTGTTGTTAGCTTAAAGTACTGTTCTGAAATTAAAGAATCAAGATGGTTGACGCAATCAGCCCATACATATCCTTTCCCTAAACCTAACCTTCTAATACACCTGATGATGTGGATAACTTTTACCGCGAAATCGATCTATGCTACCTGTTAATAAGCAGTACCATTATTATTGCGAAGGACTGCTACCATACAGGTAAGAATATGAACCATCCGTCTCCACGTGCATGAACTTTAATAAAGAAATAGCCAAATCTAACCCAAATCCATCCTTACTAATCGCAACACTTACCCAAATCCACTGATAAACCTAAATCCAAGAAAGAGCCAAAATGTTTGCGCAAGTGCAGATCCAATAGTTCCAAATATAGCCACCATATGAGACATAAATAACGTCAACCGTCTTCCTTTGACGTCCGCAAGAACTCCCCACGTACAAGCACCAAGGATCATTCCTATAAAGATGTAAAGATGTAAATAGATAGATACTCGTGGATTAATCTACAGTTTAATAATATGTACTAATTAGGGTTGTTATATTTCATCTTTGATAAACCCGGAACGTAGCATTTAAAAGACTCACCACACCTTCTTTCAAAAAATTCTCGGTCAATAACTTTTATAACTCGCATTAGGGAGGACTTTGGCGAGTGAGATTTTTCCAGTGGTTTACAGGTTTCCTTCAGTCATAAAGGCAAATATTGGGTTGTGTTTTACACTACCGTGGCACAACATAATACTGATGCAAGTAATGAAAATAATTCGGGGTTAGATGGGTGATCTATGCAATTAACCCCATCTACCATCAATTCAAAAAACTAGGAACTAGATTCTCACCAGGGTGCGAATTAAGAAGTTTTCCCAGCGATACAGACACACACACACACATCTATATATATATAAGGTAAATTTATGAGAAAAACGAAGGAAAATAAAAGAAAATACTTACAGCTTATAGTTTCGTATTAGGCCACACACATATTCACATATCTAAAAGTCACTACGATATTTCGTGCAAACAGTTGCACATTTTCAAGTGTAGAGGAAGAAAGCGAATTGCACGTGTTCACAAAGTATGAGATTGAAGAAACAGTGGTGACATGTAGCGGACGATGCATCAAACTTGGAGAACAATAGACTGCTGTAATGCGTAGATTTCCGGATCTTGGAATAATAATAACTGTATAGCATGTAAGTACAGGGTGGGATCGCGGATGAAAATGTGTTGAAAATGCAGAGTTATTGAAGGTTAAGGCCAGCATATGTTCTCGAGATTAAACCACGATGTTCATGTGGGGGAAACAGGTTGTGCTCTCAACATTCGTATTAATAACCATCATCACTTCTGTACTATTAAGAAACCAGATGCCCCAGTTTCCTTGCACACCGAGTCCCACAATACCAATCCATATTTTACACTCTACGACCAGCACCTCAACACACTGTCTTTGTGAGAATACCTTTATTCATGGTTTAATCGCAAAAATATATCCTGGTCTTAACCTTAAATAACTCAAAACTTCCCTTTTCCTCTGCATTTTCAACCCATTTCCATCCACGATCCCACCCTGTACTTACACGCTATACAGTTAGTATTTCAAGTTCCGGAAATCGACGCGCTACGGCAGTCAGTAGTTCTCTAGTTTTGATGCTTTGTGCGCTACGTGTCGCCACTGTCTCTTCAAACTTGTACTTAGTGTACACATGAACTTCGCTCTCTTCCTCTATACTTGAAAACGTGTAATGCACGAAATATAGTGACTTTTTTATGTGTATATGTGAATATGTGTGATCTAATGCGAAAGTAAGCCGTAAGTATTGTCCTTTTTTCTCCTACATTTGTCTTAAATTTACCTTTTTTATATATATATACTGTATATATATATGTAAGCTACACGCGGTGCAGTTGCTTATGTATGTATAAGCAACTGGACCATGCCTGTAATCATCCCAACTCCAACGACCTCCCCGCGTAGCTCCCCCCGCTCCCAATCTTCTCACCCAGTACCACCCTAGCCTTCAGGCCCTCCAAAAGCTCCTCAAACTGGCACACCCCATACTCACTGCGTCACCTGAAACTGAAAGAGTTTTCCCGTCGTGCCCCAAAATTGTCGACCGCAGACCTCCGAACCTCAACACGTTTCTCACCAGAACTGGACCAATCCCACCCCCTCTCCCCAAACCTGGCAAGTGCAATAGACCCCGCTGCAAAACCTGTCCTATTTTTGATCCTAGTCTTTCCTTCGTACATCCTGTCACTCACAAGACGTACTCTTTCCGACACTCCGGCAGTTGCATGTCTTCCAACCTCGTTTATCTCCTACTCTGTAACCTATGCTCCGCCTTCTACGTTGGCGAAACCCAAACTCCTCTAACATTCCGCATCAACAACCATCGCTACCCCTCCAAATCTCAACTTCCGCACCTCCCTATACCTGAACACACATCCTATCACGGCTGCATATTTGACGAAACCTTTCGAGTCAGAATCCTGAAAGTCCTGAACCCTGACTCACCTGAGACAGTTAGAAAGAGCTGGGAGCAGACGTACATCTACATCCTATCCGCCAAACGTGAACCCGGCCTCAACTGCCTGTAATTCCCTGCAGCGCAGTGTCTTCTTCTCCTTCCTTTCTCTTCTTTGTTCCGTTCCTATTGCACTTTTATTCTATTTTTCTATATTGTTTCTTTGTGTTCCCCTTCATCTTTATTATTATTATTATTATTATTATCCTCTCGTCTCTGATTCTGTACCCTCTTATTCCTTCATGAACCCCTTACCTGCTTCTAGTAACCTTCGCACTTTCTTCTCCGTTTGGTGTTTTCTCCGTTCCAATTAGTCATTTTCCCGGCTCCATAACCTGGCCACACTGTCACCCTGCATCTGTTTACAATATGACGTTTCCTTAACACCAGTCCCGCACCTATCCGCTCTGTCCATTTCCTTTCCTACCAGTTGAAAACGCTTTTGCGAAACGTAGTGCTTTTCTATTGTGTTTGTGTTGTTGGTACACCTTTCTTGGTATTCTATAATGTAAGTACCTTTTTTTCTACTTTCTTTACCATCTCATAAATAACATAATAAAATATGGTACAAAAGGTACTTATGTATCACAATTCAAAGACAGATATGCAGAAACTTCACAAAAACAATAAAAAATAAAATGCAGCAATATTTCGCCGAAGGCGTGTTCACAAAATTGAAGAAAAAGACAGAGAGGAAGCGGCCATGTAGCGAACTCGTATGTGCCAATCACTGTGCTATATCTATAGCCTAAAGTACAAAACCACTTATCTTACATCATCATAATATATGTATAGCATAGGTTATCTTGGATATTACCAAAAATCTTGGGCAATACATACTTTCTTAGCACTTTCGCGAATTTTTAGTTTTTATCAGTATTTTATGAAAATAAATGTAGGCCTGAATCAAGTACTTAAAAGGAACTACTAAACATATGTTTACAAATTATAACTTTTCAGGAATATTTCATGAGAATTTCTCATGAGATTTTTTTAAATAATGTTCTTCTCACAAAACACTGAATAAATAAAGTTATGTTGTTTTCTTTTTCTTATTTGTTAGCTACTCAGATTGTAATTCTAGTAAAACCTTGTTGTAATCATCGTAGCGGAAGAAATAATTTTTGGTGTAAACATCAAGTAATTGACTAACCAGAAAGTAAAGTCTAAAAAAAGACGAACCAAAATTAAATGTGCGTAATAATATAATCCCGATATCTTGTACCGTTCCTCAGTTATATATTGGATTCTTAGAAATTAACACTTATATCGAATTCCATTGCTATCAGAATCCATCTCCATGGCCCGTACTTTTTCTAAGATATAGCGATTTTGACTTCGTCACAGTCAGACTTGGGGAGTAAAGTAAGGCGTTACCAATAAAGTTGGGGAGTAAAGTAACGCGTTACTTTTTCATCTGGTCGTTTGCAAAGAAACAAACATAATTCCTTGTCAAGAAAGAAATATTTTTTAGAATTTTTCTGGAACGAATTTCCGAGAAATGCTATTTAATATTGTGGGTCAAGCCAGGCTGTAGGCGTTTGTGTGGATGGCAAAGATAAGCTCAACAAGTGATTCATGCGCGGATCCTATTGACGAACTACGACGTGAAAATATTCAGAAGATTAGTTTCTAGTTTAAAGTGTAGACATTCAGCTAGTTTTTGTGTTAAAAAATCACGGGATATGCTTGCATAGGCTTGAGTCTCCACTTATTAGTTTAATGTGAAGAAAAGTTAATACAGTATAAAGTATGGACGAACAAAAGAGATCGAATCATCTGCCTTTTGTGTCTCTTAGAAAATATTTTTTGTTGATAGACGAAAATGAAGAAGATAGAAATTTCAAAGTGAAGTGTGTGAAGACGAAACAAAACGTGATCTGATCTTCAATTTTTGTGTGTGTATTGCAGCATGTGAATAAGGAAGGCGTAAAATATGTGTGAGTCATATTTGACTTGTGACAGCACAAAATTAAAAAATAAAAACTGTGCGTTGCACGTGGTGTTTATAACTGCTGATAGTGATAACTGCTTATATAAGCTGCTGCTCAAACTGCTTAAATATGTGTTTTTGTGTGCGTGTGTGTGTGTATATATATAGCCTAGTGACTGTGTATGTGTTTGAATATGCATCAAATAAAATAACTACCTTACTTAGTGTAATTAGTCTCAGCAATAAGGCAGATTTCACAATTCCTTGGCTTTCCCTAGTCTAAGCAATAAGGCAGGGGAGAGTAAACCCATTCCTCGACTCCAACTAATCTAAGCAATAAAGCAGGAAGGAGTTACTTAACCAACCCACTATTCTTCGGCTCCAACTAGTCTAAGCAATAAGGCAGGAAAGGGCCCTCATTACCGCTATTATCTTTTGTTTCCATAATCTTACTTGAATTATTTTAATAGTTTCCTTTCAGTATTGTGATTCGGTTCATTCCACGACCTTAGCCATGGCTTAAGTTAGTACAGGTATACCAAAGGGTGCTCTCCTGGGTCCATTGCTATATTTTAGATTCAGATAGATTAGGTCTTCTCCTCATGGACCATTACAAGGGTAATAACTCAATTACGTATACATATAATACTAATGTCCACCAAGCCTTTAATACCATAATCCTGCACAAATACATTTTCATACTCCTAATTTCTTATACAATCTATGTAGTTAACCAAGTGAGTGGAATCTTATGTACTACACACCTAAATCTTCTTTAAGATCACCAAACTACAACATTTTCTTAGTTAGACTATCTCAATTCACTCTAACCCTAGATTACAAAGGTAGTCTGAACCAAACGTTATTACAAAGGCGTAGTCTGACAGACTACTTCAGAAAAATAATTTAAAAAGCGTTCTTTTTACCATTAAAAACTTGTTTTAATGAATTCAACATGTTATAGGCTTTAAAGCAACATTTACAGAGTTTTCAAAGATATATGTAGTTGACTTGACACTCACAGCAGATACTGGCTTGATAGTCCCCACATATGACTTGAGCATAAGTCGCGTAGTCTGTCAGACGACAGCTTTGTAATCTACTTTGTCCACTATACTACGTAAGCAACGTTGGAAGTAAGCCAAACACAAAGCTGTAGTCTACTAGACGATGTGAATTAAAAATGACACAGAAAGAAAGCGAGTAGGAGGGCAACGAACCTTCACCTTCATTGTCTATCCACGCACTGAAGGTACACGGAGTATGAGAGGTGGGGACCTAGTGGAAGGGGATTGGGGGAAATTTCAGCACTAGTCGCGTTATCTGTCAGACAACGCCTTTGTAATCTAGGGTTAAGTACGCAGACCATTTAACATCTTATTAAAAGCATTACCACTATAAACTTAATACATTTTTACTATTTTTTCAATCACATGAAGAGTTTTATGTAACAAAATCAGCGTGATCTCTTTCCTGGATGGTCAACAATAAAGAATCTTGTACGTAAATTTCATTCAAGATATAGGAACAGCGTTTAAAGTGGATGAGAATTCTTACCGGAACGGTATCTTTATTACCAAACAGTCACTATTACAATTCCTTGTAGGATTTCTATACACACCTGTACTCAGAAAATCTCGATAAGTCGTTACTAGTACTATTACCTCTGCCCTGGCTCGAGTCCCGATCATGGCGTACATTCTTCGTTGATGTCCATCCACTGGAGCTTGAATAAACGTGCTCGGATTTATTGTGATCCTCTCTCTCGTCCATTACTTCTTTGAAGAGCATAGTCTGACTGGCAGATACAGCAGATTGGTAATGTGATTCAGAATAAGTTTTCACGCTCGTCATCCTGGTAGTGTATTTTACTACGAATCTACGCGGCGCTTCAGGAAGGGATTGATTGCTACAAGACGTCTTTAATTGCTTCCCAAATGTTGCATATACGGGCAAAGTTTTCCACACAAAAATAAAAAATAAAAATAAAAAAAAAATAAAAAAATCTTATTTTTCTGGAAAATATTTTACCACGGAAAGTGAGAAAGAAGAACTAGATTCAAGCTGTTTCTAATTCTCACTGTTGGCTAGGCTATATTTAATTTCAGATGAAATATTATTTATTCTTGGACATTGTAAAAATATGGCCTTGTGACGATCTTGAATAAAGATAACGCTACTTTCTGACAAGGCTAATTTTGTTACTATCGAAAAAGAGCTATAGCGTTACAAGAATTTAACTAACTAACTCTATAGCTTATGGAACTCGCAAGTTCATCGCCGCAGTAAGAAATGTTTCTATTCTATCCTGGGCAATATCAAGCCAGTTTTAAACACGAACACCTACTTCTCGAAGATCTCTTCTAATATTGTCCTCCCAACGACGTCTCGGTCTTCCCAATGGCCTCCTTCCATCCGACCTTCCAAACAAGATAGAATATAATCTTCGTTTTACCTCCATCCGAGTTACATGGCCTGCCCATTTTAGTCGTCGCGATTTCATTATTTTTACAACATCTGGTGATTCGTACAGTCCGTGGAGTTCTTCATTATGCAGTCTCCTCCACTCTCCAGTCATCTCATCGCGTTTCGGCCCATATATCTTTCTCAAGACCTTATTCTCAAATAGGCCTACACGTAATTTATGTTCATTTGCTATGGTCGTACTTCAACTTTCGCAACCGTAAAGTATTACCGGCAGAATAACCGTTCTGTATATTTTCAATTTCAATTTTCTTGATATTAATCTCGATGTTAGAAGTTTTTGGACTGATTAGAAACATGTGTGCCCCGATATTAAGCGACTTTTTATTTCTTCCGTGATCTCATTCTTGCTTGTTACGTATGCTCCCAAGTATTTAAATTTGTTTACTAAAGTTCTATATGACTTCATCCCTAACTTTTATGTTTTTTATTTCGTTCATTCGCTGTGTTTCGGCTTGTTATCATGTATTTTGTTTTTATCTTGTTTTATCTATGTTTACCGCGTTACAAGAATACAGTTATTCTTACAGGAACACCGTCCTGATTCTATATTTCTTACCGCAACGTCGTTCCGGTCCGTTTCCGGCTCACTTTAAATACGGTATAGGAAACGGTTTAGTAAACCTAAGCGGGTGTGAACAATTTATTGTACTTCTTGTCAACAAAAAAGATCTTGGCATTTTATTACTTAAGCTCTGAAATTTTACTATAAAATAGTTTAGGTACGTTCGTTTTAGAATTAACGGCATTATATTTATTTTTAAGCCGTACGCAGTGAAGGTTCCTTATAAAATTATTCTTTTTCTTGAAAGGGAACAACGTCAAGGATTCTGAGTGGTGTAGCGCAATCATTGTTATATGTAAGATAAATGCGAAAGGAACAACACATTACCTGCAAAAGGAATTCCACTCATCCATCCTTTGTCTGTCGAAGTAAGTCTGAAGTTGCAACCAGCTGCAGGCAGAAGGAACGAAACTCCAACCAACTGTAATACACCTGCACTGTACGAAACTCCACACGCGCACAACAGGGCATAGTGAAAGTGGCCGTTCCCTGTATGGACAAATTAGAAAGAAAAACTATCAAAGAACTTAGAATTTATACGAGATACTTTCTAAAAAAAATAATCTAGAATACACACTAAATTCAAAGAGTGGGATTCCGCTCAATTTGTGCGGAGAGCGGAAAGAGTGCCCACTCTCTTAGAGTGGATTTTTGTTCATCGGAGAAAAGATGAAAAGTTTCTACTCGAAAAAAAGATGGTAGTGGTTTTCGATAGAAACGTTTTTCGATGAATATCCATTTCTACAGATAAAATTTTCATTTTTAAGAAAATGAAATCTGCACAAGAAAATGTTGAAAATGTAAAAAGGAGCAAAAGGGGGTGTTTATTCACAAGTAGTAACGAAGCTCTCATGAATGAAAAAGAGTAAAAAAAATAATAACACGAGTTCAGTAGGATTTGAACTCGCTACCTTTCGGCCAGCAAACTAAAGTCTTATCCCTTAGTCCAAGCAGCCAACTGACAGAAAACGTCCTCGAAAGGGTCTCTTCCGTCTCGTAAGTTTCTTGAAACAATGTTTAAACATTTCTTGTATAATGTATGTGAAGTGTTCGATTTGTCGGGGGGATGCCAGGGATTTTCCCCTGTGCATGACCACTTTGACCTAAAGAGACCGTTCAGTGTTAAAGAGGGTCGTACAGCGTAATCGTCAATCATCCATCTCCACTATCACTTAGGAATTCCAAATTGCATCAAGATCTACTCCAAGCGCTATAACTGTTCGGGGCGAGGTGCGGAAACTTGGTTTTCATGGCCCATAAGAGATACATCACTTAGGCAAATGCCAAACTTCGCCTCACATAGCGTAAGGAGCGCCAAAACTGGACCATAGAACAGTGTAAAACTGTTGAGTGGAGTGATGAATCACGGTATACGATCCGATGGTAGGGTGTGGTAGAGACCTGCCCGGGCCGAATGTTTCGGCCCAAGCCCAATCCAGCCCGAATGTACCTAGACCCGTCCCAGCCCGGGCCCGAAAAGCGTTACAAGTTTTTGGCCCGAGTCCGGCCCGGCCCGAAAAGATTTTAAAATTCGTGGCCCAAGCCCGGCCCGACCAGATAAAGTTTAAAAAGTTTTGGCTCGAGCCCGAATTTATTTGTACCTGGTATAATAATAATAATAATAATAATAATAATAATAATAATAATAATAATAATAATAATAATAATAATA
>JAGDQP010007891.1:10278-21260 GCA_022664845.1 Lepisma saccharinum | reverse complement strand
TAATAATAATAATAATAATAATAATAATAATAATAATAATAATAATATAATATAATGCATACAAGCCTATGTGAGTGTTTGAACAATGTGATGCGCTTAGATTTGCTAGTCATTTTAATTTCATTCTACAGGATTGCCGTTTCAATTTATTTCTAACACAAAAGATCAAAATAATCCTTTCGCTGCTTTGAACAGTAGGATTACTTGTAGTCGCAGGTTTCTTAAATCCAACAAAGAAGTATCTAGTCAAAGTATATATTTTATTTACAAAACAAATTATCAGAAATTTGACCCCACTCGCAAGACCTACATTTGCACGGTATTTAACACCGTATTAGACTGCAACCCTGACTTCATCCACCAATTCTTCCTGCGGGTCGCTAAAGTGGAGAGAAGAAAAAGGAGTGCGGTTTCCTTTCATTTTTATATCAAGACGACAACTCTGACTGTTCACCCCCTGGGATCCAGTGCTTGGATTGACCATATTCTGGTATTGACAGGGACCATCAGAGGAGGCTTCAATACGCATACTGTCTTTTGTTATTTATTGAGGAAAGGGCATGTAGTCACTCGTGTGACTGCCGACTGGGGTCAACGCCCCGGTGAATAACTAATTCTCGATAGCGAAAGTGGAGCCGCTAAGCAACACCAACTGTAAATATGGCATTGTTTGTAATACCTTTCACTCCACGTGGCGTGCACACAGACTTGAATGTATGGCTTTATTCCAATTATCGTTTAACGAAAGTCAATAATTATTGAACTGCTTTAAAGAAGTGCAATTAATCGGCCCGAGCCCGGCCCTGCCCAAAGAAATAGCGGAGCTGGCCTGCCCAAGCCCAGCCAGTGGGTGTGGATGTGACGAATGCTTGGTGAACGACATCTACCAGCCTATATAGTGCCGACTTTGAAATTCGGCCGTGGTGTTGTTACAGTGTATTCATGTTTCTGTTGGAGGAGGCTTGTTGCTTTACGTGGCAATGTCATCGTCAACAACATTTCGCTGAAGGATTGGCCCACGCTGAGTCCTGATTCGAATCCAAAAGAACGTCTTTGGGATATTTTAGAACGCTACTTCGTGCTAGATCACAAAGGCCCATATCCATACCTCTTCTCATTTCGGCGCTCCGCGAGGAATGGGCAGGAAACATTTCGTCACATGATTGAAAGTATGCCTGATAGAGGCTGTCATCAAGGGTAAGGGTGGGCCAACACCGTATTGACTTCCAGTGTTCCTAATGGAGGGTGGCCCAAGTTTCTACTTGATTTTCAGGTGGGTGTCCGCATACTTTTGATCACATAATGTATATGCATGAACAATGACTGACGAGATTATGTTCACCTCGTAGTATTTTTGTTTGTGCGACCATTTATTTTGATTCGTACGTTGATTAAAGTCAGTTGGCAAAACTTCTTATAGCAGAGGGTGTTCGGAAGTCCGAAGTCAAATATGGAATTACTTGGAGTCCTGATTTTTTCGGAATTCCGACTTTCCGATATTCCGGAAGTCCGAGGGCGGCGGTGGCTCAATGGTAAAGCGGTCACCTCTGGCGCTTGAGGTCGTCGATTCGATCCCTGCGGGTGCTCCTATTTCCTCACACTTTATTCATTTCACCAATCATATCATCATTCATCCGGCCTGAGCCAAATTTGCCTAAAGCATTATGGCTAAAGGCTTTAAAAATTAAATACAAATTCACAATTCGGAATTCCAACTTTACGGAATTCCGAAATGCGGAATCGCAGAAATTGGCATTCCGATTCCTGAATCCTGATTTCCATTCCGGAATTCCGAACACCCCTAAGCAAAGAGCTCTTCAGTTTCCCATTGAACATCACGAGGAGAGGTCAGTGTATCTTACCAGTAAGATTGATAGCTTCATCCAAGTCAACCGTCTTCCTGGGCCGCTCATTATCTTAAAAGAAAAAGAAAGAAATTAAATTGCATTTTTATTATTCCATTCTAGTGTTTCTTTCTCAACAAGCAAAATATCCTAAACATCTTACACGTTCAATATTATTAATGGTAGGACCAATGACCTTTGTCTAGAAGCGGTACTGGACTTATCAATACCATTAAAATTTTAGTAAATAGGTGAGACTGTTGTACCTTCAGCGTAGTGTAGAGGGCCGGATCTATATGTTTAGGCGCCCAAGGCCCATGACTTCTAGCGCCCCCGCCCCTCTACCCTCACCACTTCCGTCCTTTTTTCCTTCCTACCCTCTCATTATGACAAATTATTCTCCTCCGTCTTCTAGCCATTAATAATAATAACGAGATAATAATTATTTAACTCTGGTAATATGGTCCATTTCAAAATACCTTTCAATAATATCATAACAATAAAATAATTTCATTAAATACAATGAGCAATTTTAATTAAATTACTGTAGGCTGCTTGTTGAAAATATGTTAATTGCACTGAACAAGAAGGTAATAAAAACTATTTTCCAATTTTATTATTTACAATATTATTATTACATTTCGTTCACGGCTTTTCTTCAGCCATTCTAAGATTCTACTTTTCCTAACATCACAAATGGCACATTGCAGTTTCGTGATAGATTTACAATTTTAACAATTACAAGCTCTAGAATTTCCTAAATACCTTTATAAAGATTTTAAGAAGAAAAAATTTAAAAAATTAACAATTCCAATCACAACACAAAACACTAAAATTTCCTAAATAAATTTATAAAGTATTCTAGAGGACAACATTAAAAAAAATCAGACTTACAATACAAAACTTTAAAGTTTTCTAGATATATTTATAAATTTTCCAAAAAGTCTACAAATTAACAATTACAATACAAAAATTTTCTAAATAACTTTATTAAGTTTAAAAAATTAAAAATTACAATTACATTACAAAACACAAGACACTTGTATCAAATAAGGACATACAAAAACACTTTAAAGTAAATTAAAGAATGGTAAAGTCATCATATTTTTCCTCGCTATTTAGCATTTATTGATTCATCCTCTTTTGCACTTCTCTTTATGTAGGAAAAAGGAAACGTAGATTTACAGAATTGAACCCTGCTATGTACCGGTACTTGTTAGTCAGTATATAGGTCAACTCGCCAATACGTTGCCCCTAAGAACGAGCAAGTTCAAAGTTTAAAAAATCTCTCGGAATGGACAAAAGTGACACTACAAACTCATTAGCCACGTTGAATACGTGGGCAGCTCTTTAAATTTTAAACACTATCTTCGGGAATATTCATCTCCTGAAGATATAAAGTCAATCAAGTTGGGGCGAAAATGTTTCTTCTGTTATAAAAGACACTTTAAGATATATGTTTTTAATTTGTAAGGTCTTTAAGGGTCAGTTCTACAATCGACCGCTAAACTTCTAGCCAGCGCTAAGTTGAGGCCAACTCTCATTTTGCGTACTCTCATTGGCCATTTTTTTTTTAAATAAAATTTTCAGATTTTAACATAGCCATTCTAATCTTTAAAACAAAAAATACGATCGCTAGTTTTTTTTCACGTAGGAAGGTTGCTTCACAGGAACAAATATTTGTTTGGAGGGCCAATTACTGGGCACGGCAGTGCCAATGACTGGTTCAAGTCTCGAAAATGTGTAGTGAACGTAAGTGCCAATAACTGGAGTTGAAGCAGGGCCAACTACTGGTTAGAGGGTGCCAACAATAGGTCATTTTGCTGTTTTAAAGAGAAAAAAATATTAAATAGTACACGTTCAGCATTTTTATTGTTTCGCTGTAAAGTTAATTGCGGGAAAGATTTAATAGTTTAGTGTTAACCATGAACAGAAAAACATAACAACGATAGATCTAGACTTCAAGTTTCAAAACGACAGTTGTGTAAAAGTGCCAATAACTGGTACGTTTACCCTACTTTTTGCAAATCAAATATTTGCATTCACCATCAAAAATCAAATTCCTTCAGTTCATTGTCTTTTTTTTTTTCCTTTCGCGAACAATAGGAAAAGTGCAGTATGTCTGTTCTAACTTAGGACGTACACATGTAATTTAATTTCTTGCTCCTAAAATTTGGGCAACAACAAAACCACGTGAATATAAAATACATTCTAGTCTAAATTTCCGAATATCAATTCTTTTAAATTCAAGCAAATTCAAGATTTAAAGTAAAGTGTTTCAAGAGAAATGTATTTTACACATTTGACAGAAGAAAGAAACTAGCACTTTTGGGTACATGGAAATAAAGCTGTCATTCTAGCTAAGAATTCAAAATCTATTCGTTAACGAACCTCCAGTATCGTCCATCTTAGGTGTCTACATGATTTAATGCCTCATTGTTCAGTTCATGCTCACAACGTGTGAGGCGTTAATCGATTCCTAGTATGATAAAGCCGCCTTGTGTTAGTTATCATGCAATGAAAAACAGGTCCTGACTACTGTATTAGCAAGAAATTCTTCTTTAAATTTTAATGACTAGCATTGTTCTTGTAAACTGAATCTTTTTCCTCAAACTCTACTATAAACATATACTATGTACCTGTTTGCTATTGAAATATTAATACAACTTCCATAAATTTTAAATCAAGATCTGGCAATTCCATCCTACTCTCAAATTCAATCGTACAATTGACACTGCTTCTGAAAGATTTGAACGTAATATTTTGTAAACTAGGGAACAGTCTTTAACATTAACTTAGGGACATGGGTTTATTGACACTTTCCCGTAAAGAAGTAACAATCATTCATAAAATGATCAACCTGTGCATTGAATTGAGCAAATTTCTATAGTTAAAAAGCTGCTACGTCGCGGCACTGTAAATAGGTATTACAGAAATAATATCTGTAACTGAAAACCAGAATCGCATACGTCCAGTTTTAGCCAAAACATTATTAATGCAGTATTGCAGGATTTGTACAGTATTCGGAAAGCCTCACATAATGGTTGCTTGATTCTAGTTGAAAACATGTTAAATAAAGTAAAAATATTAGTCTATTATGTAGTTTGTCCATGTAGTTTCTACGTGAAAGGAAGTAGGCGTAAATAGTTTTTTTATTTCTCGAAAACAAGGATTTGTAACTTAAGTGGTTCTGGCTCTCAGTTACAGATATAACAAGAGGTTGCGCGTATTTTCTTTTGTTTTCTTTTTTTTTTTTTTTTTACTAAAGGTTGCACTATAGTCACGCACTTCCTAATCATTTTACTGATATAAATTTTCAAAATTATATTCTTCATTTCCAAAACAATGCATCTTCTCTCTTATCCTAAACCACTCTGACCCTAAATAGCTCTTAATTACCAGACATTTGTTTCTATTATTACACAGGCGTTTTACCTATGTAATTATTTCAACTTCAGCTTCATTTCAGGAAAAAATAACCACACCCTATACTCTCCATCTTATTCATATTATAAAACCTTGTTAGAGTAACTCAGGGCTAAATGAACTACCGGTCAAAGTGAGTCAACATGTTCAATACAAATGACGTAGTATAAAGAAACTTGAAGACTTACACTGAACACGAAACTGGACTAAAACTTAAAAACGAAAATAAACGAAAGCTAAAGCAGATCAACAAACTCCAGAAGAAAATATATATTGCATTCAATTGTGTTCCATCTTTGAACACAAAGGATTTTACTAAAGGAAAGGAAAGGAAAGGAAAGGAAAAGCTCTCGTAATGGAGAACTAAAGTCTTGACGCCACATCCGGTTGGTTTCCATAGCAACGGCGGAGACCAAGTCTAAACAAACAGTAAGTCTGGTAGCAGAATGGTAGAAAATCAGTTGTGGTAGTTAATAGGTTTGGAACTGTTGGTTATTTCGGTGACGAGCGGAAACTGATTGAAAGAGTAAAAAAATACTGTGGAGTCCAAACATGTACGTTTGCTTACATATGACCGAGATTTGATGCACATACAAGAGAAAGTGCAAGAAAGGACATATGAACAGTAAATATAATAAATTGAGGTGAGTAACTAATTTTTATTCCCGTAATAAGATATATGTTTTTATGAAACACATACAGAGGTACTTTCGAAATCTTGAGTTATGCTATACCTTGTATACTTTACCTACAATATCAATTTGCCCTGCTGTACATAGGGCACAAGAGTTTCGTTTTAGCACTCGTATTTATCTTCTTGAGTGTGTTTCCTTAACTATAACCGAATTAGCAACTGCAGTTTAAGCTTCTTACATATAATTATCACCTTTTTCAAATCAAGAACTCAGCAATGAACGATGAACTATCCTCTTAATCATATCAACGTATTCAAAATTGTGTTCAATGGTATTGCGAGAAATTTGTTTTCTTCCGTTATTGGCTCCTTCCACTTCCTTTTCTAGTTTCATTCCTTTGGGTCCAGAAAAAAGCAACACGTGTCTTTTATTGTAATGATGACAATCTGACACAAAGTACAAAACCATAACGAGTTGTTGAATATCAAACAAATTTACTGCTAAACACCCGTTTGTTTAGGCTGTAATATGGCGGGTTACCATGGCAACCTGCCGGATCAGGCGTAAGACTTTAGTCCTCCATTGTGTGTGTGTGTGTTTATGTGACACGAAATGGCATCCTCCTTTCCGAATTGGCACTTTATGCTCCGTCAAATGCACCGTCGATGGTTATCCGACGGAGCATTGAAGTGAACGGAACAACGGAAGACCAGATGGTCACTTGACTTTCCGTTCGGTTGCTTGCTGCTGCCATGTTGAAAAGAAAATAGAGCGGGATTTTGCATGCCAAAATTCCTTTTTTCACTTGGGAGCTGCGACAAATGTGTAGAATTGATCACGTGGTGCAAGTTTAAAATGAACGACCTTCCCGAAGTATTTGACTGTAAGTATATTAATAGTTTAAGATTTGATTTTATATTAGGTTATCGATATTGTACCATGTTTTGAGTGATATATCTTCATGATCATTGAATAATTTTAACTTAACAATGAGAAAATATTGTTGGTTGGAGTTTCCCAATTGGCTTCCATGCAGATAATTATAGATGAGAGGGTAACATATGAGTAATTTATTTAAGAATACTAAGATAATTATTTCAAGTGTTTTTAGAACTTCAAATGCGTAACGCTGTCAAGGCTCACGACTTAGGTGGTTATTCATAGATCCTGGTTTAACATTATTTACTGATTCATAGTTCATGAGACGCACTTATCATGCAAAAACTTCCAGAATAACCTGCAGAATTGTGATCATCCTTCGAATAGCTATCAATCTTCGTCTGTTGTTATTTAATATGTGCCGAATACCTACTAGTATGGGAATTCTACGCCTACATCTATATTGATCCATGTTGCTTTTTGCCTTATTCACTTCGCAACGAACTACCTTGACTTCACATTGCCCATTACTCACTCACATTACGTGCGGAGGGTTTTCAGATGTTTCCAGACTTGGGGGACATTTGGTTAAAATTTTAAACACTTATTTAATTCGGATAAGTGTGCATAACGGAAGTGAACGGGACATAGCATGACGGAACGGAACGGAGGACCTCTGAATTCGGAAAGGGGGTATAGTCACGCTCTCGAAAATCACGAGAAGGGCGCCATCTTGCTTATTACGTTATACATGCTGTGTAAAGAATGCTTCCAAATTACTTTTTGCAAGCTTCTATCGTGGCTCGACATGGGTATGACGGTTAGGTCAGCGACTCCAACGTTGTGGGTTCGAATCCAGCCCTGGTGTGTGTGATTTAACTTATGATATAAGCATATAAACGGAAAATAAACTTAATAATCGTAAAACAAACAAAATTTTAACAAGTGGATAGAGCGTCGATAGTAGAAAACTCGCGTTCAAATCTTGGTGAGTGCAAATTATTTTCGTTTTTTCTTTCAAAATATATTTCTATATGCTCATATTAATTGTTGATCTATGTTTTCTTGCATGTTTTGGTAGATTAGGTTAGATTAGTAACCTGGGTTAGGAAGGTCAGATAAGGTTCAGTTATATCCCTTTAGGGCTGATTTTCATGAAAATTTGCGTTGCCTGCGATTTGGATGAGAAGCCAATTGAAACACGTGTTTTATTGTAAGGTAACACGTGTTTCAATTGGCTATTCACCCAAATCGCAAGCAACGCAAGCTTTCATGAAAATCTGCTCTTACACATCCAGTTCACCAATTCTGATCGCGTTGTGCTCGTTAAATTGCAGGACTTAGCGTCTTTTATTTTTAGCTTGTACCTTTCTCTGTAAGTCACAGACAACTAACTACGTATATGTACAGATCCGCAACTTTGCGCTTTATTCAAAATTCAAAGCAGACGATGATCGAATTTAGGCTAACTTTTCATTCAAGCGTGCATGCGTTCTTTGCTTGTGATTTGGCTGAGTAGCCAATTGGAACTCGTGTTTAGTGCGTGTTCTACCTGTAACACGTGCTCCTATTGGTTACTCATAGAAATCGCAATCACACTACGCGGCAAGAGCCTACAATGAAAGTTAACACGACTCTCTCGATACTGCAAATTACAAGCACATGGATTGGGAAAATTTGTTAACAGCACTTTCGCGTACGCCCACCACTAACCGGGAGCTGCGGCTCACGCCGCCCAGCTCCCTTCGGACGTACCGTGTCCCCCTTGCACACCGAGCGAAGCCCTGCTTTTTTATATACATCCTAGCTTTCAGTAGCCCAATCCCTGTGCTCAACTGATGACGTACCTCCTTGCTAATCTGCAAGTAATTTGCAGTGGCGAGAAAGTCCTTATTTGACGCACAACTTGAGGAATGAAAGTTATTATTTGGAGGAGAGAGCTTGGAAGAGAAGGAGGAGAAGAAGTTAGAGACATTATCTCTCTCATCTTTCTTCATCATCTTCCCATTATTATTATTTATTCTCTTACTATCCTACCATGAGATTTTATTCTGTACTATAGCATAGGACGAGGAGTTCAGGAACGCAACATATGGTTGTGATTCTTACATATTTTTCGTGTTGGATTGGGCGACATTTTTTTTAGCTATTTGAAGTGTAACAGTTATTTCATTTGTGCAGGGAATAAAGATGTACCTAATATTAACGGTGTAGATCACCTCCGCCATCTTGGTATGACCTATTCATTGATTTACATGGGAATTGTTTTACTAATCTTGTGTCTCTCAGAAGTAGAATATTCCTGGTTTGTGAAGTTTCTTCAAATATATGAGTATAATGTATTATTAATAGTTTACCATATAAATCAGAATATCTCAACGGGAAATTGCACTGTTCTTGTGTAAAATATTGCATTTCTATGAAACAGCACGAGTCAAAGAAAACATGACGAAACACTGGGCCAAAACAGAAGTTAAAAATTACACTTCTGAGAGATATAAGAAGAGTAAAACAATTCCCATGTAAATTAATGGAAAGTGCGTACCAAGATGGCAGGTGCGATTTACATAGTTAAAGCCGATCTTAACAATAATAATTAAGAGATTCCAATCAAACAATTACAGAGAGATGAACATTCACCAGTGTATTGTACTCAAGGAAATGCCTATTTCCTTTAAATTAAGCTTGCATAGCGGTCAAATTGAAGTTTTTTTTAAAAAAAAAGGAGATGTTTTTTTTTTTTTAAAAAAAAGGATTAAGAAATTTTGTCATCCTTTCATACATCACTTGCAACTTACTGGTCCAGTACAACATGGTGGACCGCGTTACAAATCTCGGGTTCACTTTTGCAAGGATACATTCCATCTGTTACTTTTTATTATCTAAGGTAGAAATTTCACTCGACTAACATCCAGAGATATGAATAAATGTTAGTGTGTACAGAAAAGAAGATTAATAAGTTTATCCTTTAGTTTACATAAAATTATAGGGTGAACAATATGTTGTGAACATAGAGTTAGGAAGAAAATAGAGAGAACATACTTGACGTCACATGAAGCCAAATTCGGTTCATCGGCAGCCATCTTGTGTGGCCCCATTAAAGTCCCTCTATACCGAGTACTGTGAGGATGGCCTTTTTCGATAGGAGGATGAGTGCACCTCAGAAAGTCAATACTCGGAAAAGAGGGTATCTAAATATGGGGCTAGTTAATATGGCCGAAATGCCTCGTCCCTTCCGTCTCTTGGCTTCATTCCCCTCTCCGACAAAACAGCCTAAGATTCCCTCTATATTTCTAACTCTATGATTGTGAATGACTCTTTTCATGCAAAATTATGCTTTTTATACTCACAAAATAATGATTTTGTAAGATCTTTGATACTTTTAAAATTTAAGCAATAATGTATATTTAGGTCATTGGGCCTATTTTAGAAACTATTAGGGTATATATGTATGCATATTTCTGAAGTTTTGTAGGCGATACACTGTTAAATATTTGGAGAAGATTCCTTGATATATCCCGTAATGTTTAAGAGAAATGTCAATATTTGCAGTTATCGGCAGTAACCCTCGAATAGTGCCGAGTAATTAATTTCTTTCACCTTATTGGAAGGTCTTAATTTTCAGCTCCAGTGGGCTTTGTGCCCATCTGCAGAAAGAAAAAAAAGGCTTTCTTATCGTAACAAAATGTTTAATGATTAATGTCGCCCATAATACTGGATTCAGACTGTGTCGTCTCAAAAAATGTCTAATTGACAAGTGAATCACATAATGCAAAAACGGCTTCAGCCAAATAAACTTAATTTTGAGAAAAATAATTTAAAAAAAAAAGATTGCAGTTTTGAAACTATAAAATCATTTTTTTTTTTTCATGTAGATAAAAATTACATTAATCGAATAGGAAAACCACTTTTTGCTCATTTCCATGGTAACAGAATTGTTTTCCGCTGTGGACTGAAGCCCTTCTTGCACGTAAATTATAGACGAAGCCCTGTATGTATGTAATTTTATTTAGTATTATTTTTTTGCTAGTTTTTAACACAAAACTGTGTTAAGACGTTTTTTGTCCAGTTAAAAATCTATATAAGCAGTGGCGTATCCTGACTTTTGAGGTTGGGCATGCAATGCTACTACTACTACTACTACTACTACTATTATTATTATTATTATTATTATTATTATTATTATTATTATTATTAT
>JAGDQP010007891.1:0-10268 GCA_022664845.1 Lepisma saccharinum | reverse complement strand
ATTATTATTATTATTATTATTATTATTATTATTATTATTATTATTATAAAGAATTATGTATGGGAATTAGAGATGACTTCCATCTAATTGCTCTTTACAAACTTGCAATTCCCTCTTTCTTACTGTTATAGACCTCGAGTAACGAAGTTCCACACATGGTAGTTTCACAGGTGATTTACAAGAGTTTTAATCTCATGCCAGTTTTCAACAATGAGCTCAAGAAAAAAAGGAACCAAGAAGGTGATCATTTCTTCTAGTTTTGGTGGTAAATTATATTTCCCTACAGAAAAAAGAATAGGATGGCGCGGCAGGACATAGAATAACAAGACATAGAGAGCAAGAAAGAATTTGGAACAAGAAAAAATTGATCGTTTGCTGCCACTCACGGAAATTACAGCTGCCACTAAGGAGGAAGTAATTAAGTTACTTCATAACTTTTATCCTTTTCTAGGTGAAAGGCGAAAATAGGAAGTATCCTCAGTAAAGTCAAGAAAATATGAGTATATAACACATTTAGAAGTTTATCTTGTGATTTTTCTGGAAATACAAAAATCCACACATATTCCACACAGAATTGCACTCCACGTGAATTACACACTACAAACATTTTGTGGAATTCCACATGCATTGACAGCGCTACAACACACACTCTTTCATAAAGATGGCAACTATGCTGAATGCAACTTTTAGCGGTGCATGCATTTTGGATTTCTCCCGCGCCTTTCAACCAATAAAACACGTTCACAGGCAAGCGGACGACAAAGATCTTGAGTAGACGTCCACATAGATAGCCGAGAATACTGCAGCGCCACACGTGAACAGTTTACTAAACTACTTACAGCCTGCTTTCGTATTACGGGTTCTGGTCTAGGATATCAGGTGAAGCTTCGTTATTTCTCAAAATCTTTTCTGATTTCTCCGTGGAAAATAATAAAATAAATAAACTAGAATCCGAAGGCATGCAATGCATGCCTTGCATTCATGGAGAATACGCCGCTGTATATAAGGTATGAAAAACGTAACACCAAATGGAAACAAAGATATGTTTATTGACTACATTGATTTACTAAACGCAATGTATTGAATATTGTGTTTTGTTCTCAAATAAGAGAAAGAACATTATAAATTGCCTTGGACTTCTGGCGCGATCTGCTCAACTGTAGGCCAATTCATGATCAACTCATAGAAGTGTTTGTGCTCATCGGAAACATAGGGCAGAAGTTTCCTGACGTCATTGATTTTGACACTCTTGATGGGAACTTTGCAGGTGGTGGCAATGTTGGTTTTTGTTGTTCATCCTTGCACATTTTGAATGAGTGTGTTACTATATTATCAATGGTTTTACTTGCAAAGATTTTACCAAATTTCTCTTTATAAAAAGACAACTGCATGTAACTGCTGATCTCAAATCTAATTTTGTTTGCTTTTAGAACGCTCTTGGTACGCGTTTCCTGTGATATGCAACTTTTTTATAATAAGTTTTCCATAATGATTTGAAGCCCAAAATGTCTGGTTCCAATTTCTTTCACAGAAAACTTGTTGCTACCAGGCTGCTGTTTGCGATTAGCATCTAAAACAAATACCACTCTCCTTGCAGAAAGGGCTTCATTCACTGACTCAAGCCCATTCTGCGTAGAATAATAAAAGTTGACATCTGTTTATGAAATGTTAGACCAATAAAACTGAAGCCCTTTATGCATAGAAACATAGGTGTACTCTATAGGAACAAAAATCGGTTGTTAACTCAATTTCGCCATTTTGGTGACTGAAGCCCTTTTTGCATGAACTAATTCAAATAGAAAAGTGATTAAAACATGGCATAAGTCATGGGAGCAACTTAGTTTATATTTACGAGGTTCGGGCAACGTATTTCTGACCTATACTTTTTTTATTTAATGATTTCTTATGACTGATAGTTAGTACAACTAACAAAAATCTCTCAAATCTTTACAAAGTCTGATAAAAAAACAATTCCATGTTGTTCTCCATTGTTACCATTATGTTAGTGCAGTATTATGTAAACATCAATTCATGTTGACTTTTATTATCGTTAACTTTCGTCAGTATTTGCGTGTCTGTGGATTTCTAGTGCAAGTATGTAATTGAGATATGTTTTTGTAACCTTAATTCAAGATAACAGTAAAAATAATAAACAAGATAAAAAATTCAGGGTTACTTTACTGTAAACAATATATCGCCCGCAACATAGAAAAGTTAGACATCAAAAGATTTTTTTTTCTTTTCGAAAAACGAGAAATTAAATCAAATTACAATAATAAGCCCTGCTTTTCTTGAAAGCTTGTGTTGCTTCATTTGTATTCGATTTGGGTGAGTAGAAAATTGAAACACATTGCGTTTCTACGAGTAACACTTATTTCAATTGGCTACACACCCTAGTCCTAAGCAAAGTAGCAATGCACGCTTTCAAGAAGAGCAGCCCTAGTGGTGGGTCTGCACCATCGAGCTCTACATAACGATACTGGAATGACTGCTTAGTATCGAAAGATAGACGCCACGGCAAATGTTTAAACTTGTTTGTCCACTTCCACCCTATTACAAAGTGGACCAAATTTTTCAGTTCTAAGTTTTATACGCTTCTTAGCGCTGTACCGTTTCTTATGTCTTAATTCCTGAGTTATTCATATAATAGTATACCATACTCTGCATATAATAAAACATACTGCAAATAATATTTACGTTTCTTACAAGAATTAAGACATAAATAGAAAACACAGCAATATCAAGAAAAATAAAAAAATGAGTTAGAACCGAAAATTTGGTCCATATTGGTTTAGACTGGAAGTGAACAAAAGAGATTAAGTATCCTCTCCCCTCCCTTGCTTCATATATTCATGAAATTTGACATGGCAGCAGCCAGTAAAATATTGCTTTTAGATAGAGGTCATTGCTCTACACTCTGCGCGTGCACAGTACATGTTGGTGAGGACTGTTTCAGCACAACGAAATGTTCGTTCGTTTCTTTTCTTGTCCGAACTTTGAAAACAGAAAACGTGACAACGAGAATATATCTGTACCTCGGAGGTAAACGACACTATGCCACTTTCTTGCCAAAATCAACCTAAGTACATAGATTTTTACATTTGAGCATGTGCTTCCTGGAAGCACACACAATTATGTGATTGTTTCTTTTGTAGAAGAATGGGCAATTAATAGCACAACACTATTTCTCCAAATAATGTACAAGAGCGTGCTCAAACCAACAAATATATGAACTGAACTCGAGTTTTGTTGAAAAGTGACATTGTGTTGTTTACCTCCGAGGTTCAGATTTATGCATTATTAATTATAAATCAGTATGTTTGTTGGCACAATGCCCTACAATAGGTTTAAACACACACAAAAAACGGAACTACTAAAAGAGCCGAAATCATTGATATGTGCTCTCTCATTCAATTTTCAATGTTACTCCTACTCACTGTTCATACAGTTGCCAGAGTCTAAGGCCAAGTGTTTTGACACATGATCGCACCGTGAAGCACTGTCGTATAAATAACACTGACACACAATAGCTAGCAAGATGGCGCTTTAGCGTTGTGGCTACCGTGTCGGACGCAAGATTTTTTTTTATCAACCTGCACGGTTTGGCAGCCATATTTGAAACACTTCCGGTACGAATAGCCCACTTTCGCGTATTTTGAACTATAAGTAACAGCGAGAAGCTCGATCCACCACCTGCAGTTTAGTCTTGTGGTCAAGCCGTAGGGTCCCGTGTTCAAATCCTGGCGTTGACTTTTCACATCTTTTTTTTTTTTTTTTTAAGAAAATTTAAGGTTTTTCGTTTTTATTTTAATACACAAAAGGAAATTTAATAAAAGTTGTGATTTATAATTTTGAAAGAGGCCACTAAAAACTAGGATGTACGTACCCACCAGGGCATGATGCACACCGAGCGATAGCGAGATTTGCAAGAGGGGGAGGGTGCGTCCGAAGGGAGCTGGGCGGTGTCAGTCGCGGAGGGCGCAACCCCCGGTTAGCGGTGGGCATACGCAAAAGTACTGTTTACTTAAAAGTTCTGTTTAAGCAAAAGTTCTGTCTCGTACCGGAAGTGTTTCGAAGTGGGCTCTCCCTAGTCCTGCAGATCTGAAGCCAGTTCTGAAAAAAAAATCTTGCGTGTCGGACGGCTAATCCGGTGACTCATTTTCTGTTCACGGCGGGGTGTTTTTTCGTTTCTGCTTTTTTTTTTTTTTTCAGAAAAATAAATTTCCATTTTAAACGCATTTTCAAATTTTATAAACTTCACTAACCATTGGTTCGGTTAAGTTAGAAAAGTCAGGTTAGGTCCTTTTTTTTATTATATTTATTTATACGCGATCCACTCTAGTTTACGGCAACTATAACAGCTCTGGCGTCAAATTCGGAGGTTAATACCTTCTGCTCTAAACGAGTCGTACCAGGTATTGGAAGCTATAGCTACGATCATTGTATGTATTCAATCAGCGTTTGCATAATGTACTGACACATAATGAAATATTCGAGGTAAATTTTAAAAACATTTTCGTTATTTAAAAAAAAAAAAAAAAGTTTCTTAAAAATGATTGAAAATCAATTTTAAAATGATTTTTCTTTTATACACTGGCAAAACGTTTACGCTCGATTACAAAGGCGTAGATGTAGACCATGGTTTTAGGTTAAACTTGTGTATTCCAAACTAATGTTTAAGTCTAATGGTGAGTCTAGATTAGGCCAAATTTGTATGCGTGTACATGTTGGTAAAGACTGTCTTAGAACGGTGAAATTATCGGTAGTTTTTTTCCTACTCCGATCTTTGAAAACAGAAAACGAGACAAAGAGAATACATATGCGTCAATACTTGCCACAGAAATGAGTATATTTGTTGGCAGAATGCACTACAGTACATTTAAACACTACAGTAACTCAAGAATTAAGATTTAAATCAATAAACGGGCCATACAGCGATAAGAAGCGTATAAAACTGAGTAAGAACTGAAAATTTGATCCACATTGGATTAAACTGGAAGTGGACAAACGAGTTTAAGTATTTGAATTGGCGTCTATCTTTCGACACTAAGCAGTCACTCCTGTCATGTGGGTGTAAGCCGATTTTATTAATTTTGTATTTTATGTGTTTAAGAAAATAAGAAAAAGTAATATATATGGATTAGTTGGTCGATTCGCCTAGTCTTTTATGCACGTAATTCTAGGTTCTAGGTAATTCATATAATAGTATACCCTACTCTACATATAATTGAAAATACTGCAAATAATATTTACTTTTTGCACGAATTAAGACAAATGAAAGCGGGTTGCACAGCGATATCAAGTCTTAAAAATTAGTAAAAACCTAAAATTTGTTCCATATTGGTTTAGAACGGAAGTGGACCGAAGAGATCAAGTGTCTCTCCGATGCCTGGCTTCATATATTCATGAAATTTTCAATGGCAACAGTCAGTCCAGTATCGCTTTTAGATAGAGGTCATTGATACAAACTATGAACTTAATTATAGTAGGCTGGCAACATATGAGCAATGTTAGCAGTAATATTAGAAATCGATTTAGAAGGCACATGTAAATCATTTCAGATCGTTTAGATGTCTCTTCTTTTGTGTGTGTTTTAACCGATCGTGCCATCAAATACAGTAATTTCTGCAGTAAATAATTACTCAAATACATTCTCTTTGTTTCCTTTTCTGTTTTCAAAGTTCGGAGTAGGAAAGAAGCGACCGATTATTTCGCCCTTCTGAGACGGTCATCACCAACATATACAAGCACAGAATTTTGGCCTAATCTGGACTCACCCTAAGTCAGCTTAGACTAAGTCTAAACTCCATCTTTGTAAGGAGGTTACTTTGAAAATGTTTCCATCAATACTTTATGTTTTTAAATATAATTCACAATATACGTATTTTCCTTGTTGCTTCAATGTGCTTTAGATATCAAGATAAATGCACATGTTAATGCCGAAGGTGTAGGGGCTATGGCCCGCAGAATTGACAAATTTCGCTTCTTTTATTTATACGCGATCCACTCTAGTTCGCAGCAACGATAACAGGTGTCTCTGAGGTCAATTCTGTTGACGACTTATACGGTACTTTCTACCAGGAACAAGCTGTGAATAAACAACCATGCTAAAGCGTTGGTCCACAGCTCGCGCTTTAGCGTAGTCGCTACAACATCGGATCACTTGCCGAAGTTCGATTCCCGTCAAGTCACGTTTTTATAATATTCTTCTTTTGTACTTATAAACCTATTTGATTTCATTTGCATTTTCAACACATTACACAATTCAGTAAAAAAAAAAAAAGCTTGATTTAGAAAGTCAGGTTAGACATTTCAGGTTATACACATTTTCAACGTTGTACACAATGCACAGAAACAAGTTAGATTTTTCATTATGCGTGTTTACTTTCACTCACTTCCTATGGTGACGTCACTTCCTCCAATATTTCCTGTACCAAGATGGTCGTTACGTTTCAACTTGCAAATATTTCCATGAAACAACTCCAAAGATTAAAGGTCAGGTAGGGTGTGTTAAAAGAGAATCCTATTCTCGCTTTTCCTTTCTGTCGTAGCCATGTTCATGACAGGGCACCTCTAGAATACTGAGTATTTCAGGTTACGCTACAGTGACGTAGGATAAACTATAATGAAAGATATTCACATGCCTGAAGGGGGGAGAGATGAAAATGGAGTTGTGATCTCTTGTGTCCCTTACTCCTAACCTAAACCCTGTCACCTCCTTGTCTATGGGATTGTTTCAACTTCCGTGTATCAGAGATATACTGGTACGAAAATTCGTGATAATACATTGCAAGAATATGATATAAGCCTTTAAAGTTTGTTTGTATACTTACATAAGAACAGATTGTATTGCAAAATGGATAAAATCAAAGTGCAATAGATAATTGACTGTTCAATAATATGGTTAATAAGAACAAAATACATTTACTAGGTCAAATTCTACACGTTTTTTCATGTAATACGGTACAAAACGTAGTAGCTCTGATAATAATAACCTTTCATGTTACTTTGATAAATTCGAACATATCAATGTGTGCTATCGCAGTATCCGTTCGCTTCGTTTACTATTTACACCGTTTTGAACTTGCAGTTGAATAACGTTGTCTGTAACTCTTATTATCTTTGAGGTCACTAAACAGCTTTCACTTTCTTTGCCCATGCTAAAGTATCTTATTGCCGTGTATAGTTAATTTATTTCTTAAGGTAGTGTTAACCAATGATCTCTAAATGTAGATATACTACCTCTCCGCATACCTAAAAGTATTTTTTCGTTATACGAAATTGTCATACTGCTATTACAAAGTCTGGAGAGTGCAAACTTTCAGAGGAGAACGTTCATAACCATTTGAAGAGTTCTATCCGTGCCATTTTTTAAATTTATTTTTCGTTAATTGTTGAAAGAGCCTCATTGTTGTTGTGAATATGCAACCTTATAACAATGAAACTCTTTCAACAATGAACCGAAAAGAAAATGTTGAATCGGCACCGACTGAACCGTGGTTATGAACTTTCTTCTGTGACAATTTATAAGGAATTTGTTCGATTGCGTAGGGAAGTCAAGAAAGACATAAATATAGCCTATAAGACCTTTATACCAAATTCAGAGAACAATATCGATAATGATCCAGGTCAACTATGGAAATGTATTAAAAACAAAACATCTTCCAGCAAATAGGCCTATATAAAATTTCAAGGTCGGATTTGTGTAACAATGAAGAAATAGCTAATACGTTTGCGCAGTATTTCCAATCAGTATTTGTATCCTCTTCTCAACCGTTCAGTAATTTTAATAGTAATTCTACGCGTTATGAAGAGGGAGATTTCACCCCCCAATCTCTCGCTCGCTCTTTCTTTCTCTCTTCCCATAGTCTCTCAATCTTGTTGATCTCTGTCCTAAAAAATAACAGGGTACACTGTCCAAAATGGATCTAAAAATCGAGTTTGTGGCAGTCTAGCGCGGAGACATCTCAGCGCACCCTAAAATTAGTGACATCCCGGCGCAGGTGATAAGTGACGTCACCTCTTTTCTTCGAGTAGTCTTCTTTACATTCCTTAGAATCAGTGATATCATATCTAGTCCTTTTCTCCAAAAACTTTCGTATAATTTTGACAGCTGAAATTTTGATTTAATTTCGTGACCAAACGGCCAAAGCCGTTTCCTCCAAAACAGAGACTCTCAGCGGGCCAAAACCGTTTCGAGGGAACACCACGTGGAGGTGATCTCTATCGATCCGCTTTTTTTTTTTTCATCGTTAGCTACAGTAACGTTGTGAATATATACGATTATATTGTACGATTATATACAGTTTGGCTATGTTTCAATGTGAAACCGTCAATCATTTTCTTTTTCCTTTATTCCAATTTCTGAATATAAACCAGATTTCTTAAACAAGTTCTGATATCACCGTTGGCTTCGAATTTCTTCAAGGTTTTTTTCAATACTTTCGTCGATTCTCATTGCTTTCGCTTTTCTCTTCTTTCCCCCTAAATTCAACATCAGTCAATCGAAGGTATGACCGTGGTACTCAGCATCTTGCTTTAGACATTTAATAAGTCCGTAGACATTTGGATGCCTTCTGTCAACGAGAGCGCCAAGTCTCCTGTTCCATCCCTCCGATGAGTTATCTATCCAGTGTTTCGCTCCATGGACACTCCACAGGTCTCGGGAAATTACTTCACTATCAAGTTCCAGTTCTCTACAAAATAGTCGTAAAACTGTTGAATCTTTTCTCCTACAGGAGTTTCCTCCTGTATTAACAACCATCCGTCGTCAACTGCTTCCTGTGGTAGATGTTCTAAGGCTGCACACATTCTAATATGCAGCCTAATACTCTCGTCATCTGCATTGATGTAGTCACGAACCAAGCCAAGCTCTTGAATTTTTCGCCATAAGCTTTGCATGCAGTGGTAGTGACAACCAGTAATATTTACGTCGGGAAATATTTCCATCAATGATCGAAGTACTGCATTCTCAAAATCTATTATGATTGATTTCGGATTCCAGCTAGGTATGATGTTCTTTAAAGCTGTAAATAACCTGTTATAATTATGTGGCCTTCTTCTTGTTGGGCAGAAGCGCATAAGCAAATGCAATAACGTTGGTTTCCTCCAATGAACTTCCCAGATCAGTTGAAATGACATAAATCTGAGTGAACTGCTTGCTGCAGGTTTTAAAAGTGCCGTCCATGAAATACGTAGTACAAGTAGATAAGGCTTGTTTTCCTTTCTTGCTCGCAAAAACTAACCCCCTTTCCGAATTCAATGGTCCTCCGTTCCGCTCTGTTGTGCTACGTCCCGCTCACTTCCGTTATGCACACTTATCCGAATTAAATAAGTGTTTAAAATTTTAACCACAGATGTCACCCAAGTCTGGAAACAGCTGAAAACCCTGCGCGCGTAATGCGAGTGAGTATTGGGCAACGCCGATTCAAGATAGTTTGATGCGAAGTGAATAAGCCAAAAAGCAACATGGATGAAGATAGACATAGGCGTAGAATTTCCATACCTGTAAGTATTCGGCATATATTAAATAACAACAGGCGAAGATTGATAGCTATTCGAAGGATGATCACAATTCTGCAGGTTATTCTGGAAGTTTTTGCAAGGTAAGTGCGTCTCATGAACTATGAATCACTAAATAATGTTATACCAGGATCTATAAATAACCACCTAAGTCGTGAGCCTTGACAACGTTACGCATTTGAAGTTCTAAAAACGCTTCAAATAATTATAATAGTTCTTAATCGTAGTATTCTTAAGTAGACTACTTATATGCAAGGGCGTCGCCAGGAATTTTCCCAAGAAGGGGAAAATCAGGAGAACATTATATATATATATATGTATTACAATAATCTTTTCATTCCAACAATCAGAATAAAATAACAATTGTATTTAAACATAATCTAAAAAAAAAATCTTTAAAGCAGGAAAATCTCGTCTAATGCCTTCACAGGAGGCAACGTACCAAGAATAGAAGATACATTCCGTCGCTGAATTGCGATACTGAGGCGCTGGATTAGGAAGGTGGTCGAGCGAGCATCACCTGAAACGATCTGTATTCGCCGACCAACTTCTTTAATAAAATTAAGGCCTGCCGTGCCCCAGGTACTACTTGACTCAATTGCGATCGCAACAAAAATATACTGTGCAAGTAGATTAGAGTATTTTCGATTTTTATCGGCCTCTCTACGAATAGCAGCACCACCCGCTTTCAAGGAAGAATGAGTAACATTTGAAATGGCGAATGTATCAGCGCAGGTGAAATCCCA
>JAGDQP010007890.1:9691-65322 GCA_022664845.1 Lepisma saccharinum | reverse complement strand
ACATCATTTTGAATTAAACTAGAACAAGATTGAGAAACATCTGTTTCTAAATTACAATTCGATTTCAGATTCTTTCTCGAATTATAGAACATTTTCGGTTTACCTTGTTTTTTACAATTCAATTTAGTTACATGGATTTCCTCTTCTTCCTTCTTTTGGAAAGAGATATCCATCTCTTCTCGAGAGGAGTTGGCCCATTCCTTCTGATCTGGTACCATCCCTTCCTTGGAAGTTGGAACATCCATCTTCACAACTGCTTCCTTAGGAACGCCTGGTTGTGGTATCCCTTGCGCCTTCTTGAGAATATCCGGGTTCATAGACTCGGAGCCTATCATATCATATGATAACATCCTCAACTCAGGACCTGCAGGGACATCTTTGGTTGAAGAACATTTCTCGGATGAGAAATTTAATTGAACAGGAACTTGTAGACAGCTACCCTCCTCCATCTCCGGATTCGGAGCCATCTCTGCATCCCCATATTGAAACCCATGGTTGTTGTCACAGCTCGCTGTCCTCCCACAACTAGGATGAACTGCTTTCACCTTGGCTTGACCAACCATCTCATTAGGACACGGGATCTCATCAACCATTAACTGTATGGCTGAAGTAGTACGCCTTCCCATCTGGGCTAACCTGGCACCCGAACTCCTTTCGGTCTCAACTGGTTTTGGATATTTTAAGTTCCATGGAATTTTCAACCCATTATTATGAAAATATAAAGAAGAAAAATTAAAAGCATCTAAATAATTATCAAAATAATCATCAGCTTCTTCGTTATATTCTTCTTTACATTCTAATATTACATCTGGACTGGACGATCCTCCCTCCCTCAGGTTGGACGAATCGCTACTGTCCGTGACTTCAAAGTTCCTCAAGATTACATCTTGGGATTCTAAGTCATCCATGGTTTTGGAAAGTTGAAAGGATATATCAACTATAGCTTTTTTAATAGCTCCTGGCCCCACCTCAATCTCATTCAATGAAGTAGGTTCAGTATTGGAACTACAAGAAATATTTAAAGACTTTTCATTATGTACATACAAGTCATTACCATTTGCATCATCATTTACGAAAGAGATCTTTTCATTTTGTTTAATGAAACTGTTACCCTGTTTCTGTTTCTTACCCTTACATATAACAGTTTTCTCATTAGGAGAGACAATGGATTGCTCTTTAGACAATTCTGGGTTTGACCTGTAATTATGAGAAGAAAAACATGGAGAGACACAATCATTATTTAAGGATTGTTTACAATTCGAAATATTTTCAGAATTATTTCCTCTTCTCTCCTTTTTATTCCTCCTCTTCCTTCCTTTCCTCTTTTCCTTTTCATTGGGAATCCTGGAATTAGGATACTTTTCCATACAAGACATATAAACATTATCATTTATATCAAACATGTCATTATTATATAAAAGGTTTTCAGATTTTATCAATGTTTCATTTTCAGACACTTTTTTACCTGAATTAATTTCATCAGGAAACTCTGATGCTACCAATGCATTACCTTCCCTCTTATTTGAAAGATTTTGTTTTATTTCCGACTTCTTGTCCTCTACCCTTTCGTCCGGAAGGAGTAGATCGCCAGGGTGTGTCATCCCTAACGGCTGGTTACCCTCAGCAACCTCATCAAGCTTATAGGGACCTACAAATTCTTGAGAAGAATCAACATTTTCTTTCGAAAAAAAATCCAAAATAAGTGGCAATTGTATATTATATCTTCCAACACTTATCATCCTCTTTGGAATACTAAAAGAAATATCAAAATATGAAAATAAATCGAGTCCTATCGTGTCCTTACAACATCTGTCCCGGGCAGGAATCTTCTTAGGCACGAAATCCGGTGGGGAAGGAAGAGAATATTGGCTAAGCTTTGATCCAGAGTGACGTCATCTTGCTTGCTTCTCAGCAGGAGAGAGGATGTCGACGTCGTTTCTCGTCTCCAGGGCTCTCATACAGTGGGAAGGGAAGCACATGTCAGCCAGAGGTGAATCGTCTTCTATTCGTCTTCGTTTCTCTTGGACGACCAACCTGAGTGAGATCGAGAGTTTGGAAATAATGTGATTGCTCTTTCCGAAACGTGGCTGTCACCAAGTGACATTGCTTTATTATTCTCTGGATTACCAAAACCATGGATACTTTCTTCTATCCGTTTATAACACTTACATTTTCTTTTCTTTTCTTTTTGTCACATGAATTCAATTTAGATACTCCTTCATAAGAATTCTTACCACATAGTGGCAGATACCTTAACGTAAACTTAACAATCTATATTCCAATTTCGTTCATTTTGTCTTAGCGGGCATGATTTCTTAATTCATTACTTCCATCTGTCTTCTTCTTCTTCTTACACTTCCCCTTTAGCCATTCAGTATCAAACAATTTGCGAATCTTTTTTTCTTTATCTTCTTGGTTCCTCTTGTCATTTCTTCCTCTCCAGAGAATCATCATGACCAAATTTTTGTAGCATGCTTATTTTATTTCATAGTTTTTCACATCATCATCATTTCACGACATTCCAAACTGCTTTCATCACTATTTTGGACGAGGATTGTTCAACAGATTCTAAGCCAAAGTATGACGTAATGTTTGTTGAATGACGAAACTCAGTGACACGATTGTATCACGTTCCTAAAGTATAAAAGCGAACCCCTCACACTGCAGATGTTATTAAGTGAGTTTTGGGAGGTTTCGAAAACTTGTGATGTCTGTGAATACCTAAAAATCAACATTGTTCGGTGACTGTGAAGGTGTAACAACGAAAGATATTCATGTATCTGTACTATAATAGAGATACTGCACTTTCGTATGCCAGTGTCAGAAGGTGGATTGCCTTTTTTTTTAGGCAGAGGAGAGTGTCACTCGAAGATGACCCTAAACGAAACCGCAGTGTGGACGTCACCATTGAAGAAATATTTACGAAAGTCAAGGAATATGTGATGAAAAACCAACATGTGATAGTTCCTCCGATAGTGACGGAAATAAGCATCAGTGTTGGGTTGGTAGAAACATCCTGCATGAAACTCTACGTTAAAGTTGTGAGCTAGATGGGTTCGCCGAATGCTGGCGCCAAAAATGAAGAAATATCGGGTTGAATGTTCTTTAGAACTGCTTGCTATGGAATTTTATTTTATTTACGTCTAGCGACAGGAACTGAATTAACCACTGTGACCCGGAAAGAAAACAAGAGAGCATGATATGGAAGAACAGTGGATTTCCTAGACCTCACAAGTTCAGATCACAGAAGATTTTGTCAACATTTTTTCGGATAAAGAGGGACTGCTGCTCATTAATTAATTATTTGTTACATACCACGATAACAGGTGCTCTATCTACGAACTTGCTTATCCAACAGTAACTGACAATGAAGGAAAATTGCCACAACAATGCTACTCCAACACCCACCGTATTTATAAGATCTGGCACTTATTGAATGTTGTGACTCCGTATCTTAGTATATGAAGGCAGCAATCTCTCAGCGAGATCATCCAGGTTCTATCCCAGCTCTCACTAATTCACATCTTTCCAAAGTTACCAAATTCGCTTATTGAAACAATGTAACTTGTAAAAACCCATTTGTGCACATTTGAAGTGCACAGAAGTATCTAACTTAGCATTTGTGATGTTCAAAAGGTGCACTTTCTGTAAGGTGTGTAACTTTTTACAGTGTATTGACGTCCTAAAGTTATTAGTTACAACTTCCTTCCGCTATTGTTTCCCCCCCGATACGAGGAACACGGAAAACGAAAGTTTAAAAGACTAAGATTAACCGCGAGCTATGGCTTTTAGATCGTTTGATACTAATTCAAAATTACTTGCGTGAAGCTGGCCCCACCCACATCGGCAGAATTTTTAAAAACCAGCTTAAAAAAATTCTGCTAAAATTCTGCTATTCAAAAACAATGATAAAAGTTCTGCTGTCCCGGAAAGTCTGATTTTGTATTGGACACAGGAGTCAATAGTTGAGTTTGTCAGTGGACAAAACATAGCAAAAATTTCATTCGAAACCGTTGATATTTAGGTCTTCCCCACCTCTTTGAAAAAAAAATGTAATTTTTTTTTAACCCAAAACAGTTAGAGGGCTAACTATTTTTAATGGATTGTCTGAAGGTGGCTATTAAGGAAACAACGTTTCATGGCGTAGTTTGTTACACCCCTGTGTTTCTTGGATAGTTTGTGTAGTATGCATCAACTACCCCCACGAGAGACAAGAGATGGTGTGCGACTTAACTTACTTTGCACATGTGTTTTCTATGTATCTTTGTTCAATGATGTGTGAATTTGTATAAATAATATTAGACGGAAACGAGGCGGAAGGAACTGGATAAATTTCCATGTTTTATACCTTACGGATATCCGTATAATTATATAGCGTAACCCAGCATGTGTAGATGAATGCTATATACATATACTATAATAGTCTGTCATGTAAATTAGAGCTAGAAGTCCAGTCAGGGGGTCCTGCGGACCCATGGCATTTTACTGTAGCGGCGACATATAAAAACATGGTATGTAACAACATGAGATAGCTCTTGAGCGACATCTTTGCACAGTACTCTTTAATGTTTAATTGTGAGCTTACCTGTCTTATTATTAATCCCTAGAGACGTCCCAGTATTTCTTTCGTTGGAGATCCAGTGCTAGCTGGCTTCGGTAGCCTCTCCCGTTGGACAGGTTCCCAACGAGAATAATCTCTTCCGTTGGAGACATTCTCGTTGGTACGGTAGTCTTCTAAGAGGTTCCTGGTGGAAGAGTGCCTCTTGTGCCGGAGGCCATTCTTTCGGTTCGGTAACCTCCCATCAGAGGTCAGGAGGTCGTCACGATTGTTACTGGAGGTTCAAAGACAATGTGTCAACATCCTTCTTAGAGTCACATGTGTGAATTGAACTTTGTTATTGGGCGTCACATGAACATTTGATGGTGATAAGATTGTCCTCCAGCAATCAGGAATCATTTTCGTTATATGTTCTTTTATTTTGGCCTTGTTTGGTAACGTTCCTGCGCGCTCTCTGCACTTTGCCAACCCATTCGTAGTGGAAGGAAGCCCTATCCGGGCTTGTTTCGTTACTGGTGCCTGACCAGAAGACAAGTCTGTTATAAGTTTAGTCCCAGTAACGCAAAGAAGTTGGTTTGGGAATGGAGTATAATATTTCGAGAAACGCATAGTTAGCCATGCCAATGGGTTGGCAATAATCAGTACAGCTCCTTCGATGCTCTACTGTTCAGAATGTAATATATGAAAGTAGAAAATCCCAGGAAGCAACACGGGAGGTGGCTGCACGTCGTGTATCATTTCTTCCCAACCAAAATGTTGGGCATGAAAATGATTATATATATGCTGCAGTCCAGGCTACTTTAAAATCCTTTTTGCTTGAGGTGGTTGAAATATTTTTTCGACATTCTAGTGTAAATATTATGAAAATATATTTACTTTCTTTCTTAGAAACTCCTTCAGTTTCTTCATTGATAGTTCGTATTCCACAACTTGTGTATGGGAAGGTAGATGAGGAAGACTGTTCAAACTAGCTGGACCATCACAGTTCGACACATTCTTTCGAGACCCTTTATGCTATCGGCGTTAGTTTGGGCTATGTCACCCCTAATATAGGTTCCACATTAAGTATCAAATAAAAATATTGCAGATTTGGAGAAAGAGATGGGTTTGTCTTATCTTGTGGCTTTTGGATATGATGATTAATACAGGCAATACAGGTGGTGTTATTCGCCTGTGTAGGTCGTTTCAGTGGCTGATATGTCTTCATTGTGAATGAGCTAAATTGGTGACTCGCTACATTCTTGAGGTTCTCGTTTCAGTTTAGTTCGCATTTAAAACGCAACCCAGACATATGTTTAGTACAAGATATTTGTGCTCATAGTGAAAACGATACACTTCTTTCCTCTGAAGCTGACGGTTGTGAAAAATGTTCAGAAAATGACTACTTCGACATCCGGAAAATGTCTTACTACTCAAGCTTATGATGAGAGTAAACATGTGCGAGTCAGACCTATTGTTCCTCCATTTTACAACGCAGATGTCTAAACGAAGATACTACCTTCGAAAAATCAGAGGCTCTCTACAATTGCTCAGCCAACTCAAATTAAAGCCGCTAGTATAAAAGATCTGGGCATATGTGTCGAACTGGCTACCTTTCCACGCGCAAACTCACATAAGAACTATCAGTGAAGCAGCTGGAAGAGTTTCCAAGAAAGTAGACACGATGTCAATATTTACACTAGAACGTTGAAACAATTATCATGTCCTTCTTAAACAAAAAAGATTTTAAAATCTACTAGAACAAAGCATAATTTTATGATTTTTTGTGTCCAAGCATTTGGTTGGGTGATTGAATTGGGAACAAGCAACACAAGACGTACAGTCACCTCCTCGTGGTTTATCCTGGGATGTTCTGTTTTTATACAGGATGTAACAAAATAGCACAGCAAAAGTTTAAGAGGGGATTGCTACGTTACAAGTGAAGCTGCTCGAAAGTTCGATTTTAAATTTTTCTCAGAGTGGTTAAAAGTAAAATAATTTTTGTACCTGAACGCTAATTTTCACGCAGTCTGGAGAAAATCTCCGATTTAGAAATCTGGCAACACTTGTCTGCACATTAGGTGTATGTTTTTTTTTTTTTACATGCGTCGAGAGTTTACTGAAATTGCATGTGTCAGGTGCTGTTAGAAGGGTCCCAAAAGTTCCTTGCAGAGAGCATCCAGAATTTTAGTTAAGATACTGTTCTCTAGTAATAGACGAAACATTTGTCAAGAATGGTGGTCAATTATGAACACTCAGATACAATCAAAACATGAAATAAAGAAAAGAAAAAAACATTAGTGGTCTTATGGTTTGGACTGTTGTATTTTTTCTTTGTCCCTCAAATTGTCATCTATTTCTCTGTGTTTCCATCTCTCTACAGCAACTCAACAAAGCAAGTCTGGAATGTTCTTTTTATCTTTTGGTAAAACTACTGCGAGAAACAATCTCATTAGTGCAATTTGGTGATACATCTTGATATTCACTAGGGTTATAAGAGAGAATTTCCTGTAACTAAACAACAACGAAACTTGAAATTGTTATACAGTTACAAACTTTGCTAGTTACTGGAAAATCAAGACAAAATATTGTCTGCCATATCCCAAAAAAGAAGATGGAGTACTCTCAGAGTGGTGTCTTTCTTTTTGCAACGGGTTAATTTCGTAAACACAGTTAACGAGGATAATTAGTTGGAAATGAGTCAGTGTCAATGAATTCATTTTTATTTATCCTCGTTCTTCTCCTGTGTGTGTGGTACCTTGTTCCAGTAGATATTTACGTTCCAGTAAAGAAAGGAGCCTACTGATAACATGGAATCAAAAGTTTTGTTGGTACATTTTTCTGGTCCCCACAAGGAAAGGAGTATTTCTGTATTACAAATTTGGCTTATGATTCCTCCTTTTTAGTAGTCCCAACAATAAATGTGGAAGCACACGACCGTCACAACATAACACGCACTAGAAAAAGTGTGTATGCGTGCGCGTGTGTGTACCAATAAAAGAGAGGAGATAAATTATATACAGAAAAGAAGACGAAACAGAAGTGCCTGTATATTTTGTAAACTTACATATTTCTACAATAACATAAAGTGTAGCTCATTTTGTAACATACTATTTCTAATTCAATTTCTAGAACTATATCTTATAATAGCAATTCAGGAAATTATAACAGCAAAATGTAAGCGAAACGCCTAACTATTTCAGCATTAAATGACCACCACATTTCGGTAATGACAAAAGCATCGGAACAACTGTCTATTTCACAGCACAAAGTGTATAGGTCTATCATGTTGTTCCAGAAAAATAAAATGCTATTATTAGTCAAGTCAATTGAAAGAGATCACATAACCGTGTGTAGGATTCAATGATCTGACATCTGAGGAAATATCTTATTCAAATGACAGAATAAATGATTCAGCTTTCATTAATCCAGGATGTTTAATGAGGAAATGTTTGGGAGCGTAGTTTTTTTGTTAAAACTCTATAGACTAACATAAGCAGTTCCTTATCTTATTTGAACTCGTCTCGTAGAAGGAGAAAAGGGTACCCTGTTTCAAATATTTGTCATGAAATACTATTAAATGTTTACTGCTCACTGTCTTTGATCGTTTCTGTAGCTTCAGGAGATATCAAATCGTGTTCTTTGGTTCCTTTCTTCTTGCAGTTTTCTTTCTTTTTTTTTTCTTTCGAAACCTCTTCTGGATTTTCTTTTCTCTACAAATCAATTTATCTTCTGAAGTAAGTCCGACTCTTGTCTTGTATCTGGTGCTGACAGGTGATATTACTAAGAACAAAGCAGAAAGAAGGAGTGAGTGAGAAGGTGTTCGATTTTCTGTCTCCGTTAGTCGACTTCTGCTGTTTTCAAAAATCCAATCATTGACTTATCTATATTTTATGTTGTTTGTTTCCGTGTATTAACCTTCCCCTTCGAAACGGAACGAACTTGTGATATTACTACTTTCTCTCTCTCTCTTTCTATCTCTCTCTCTCTCTCTCTCTCTCTGCTTGTCTGTCTGTCTTTCTTGCTAACTTGCTCTCTGACTTTCTGTATGTCTGTCTGTCTTTCTTTCTGTCTGTCTTTCTTTCCTGTTTGCTCTCTGTCTTTCATTCTTTCTGTCATTTATTCTTTATGTTTGTCTTTCTTTCTGTCTGTCTGCCTTTCTCTATTTCTTATTTATTTTTTTTCTTTCCATGTATCCGAACCTTCAACTATCTTTCGAATGTATTTATAAATGTACACATGATATGCTCTGAGACATGATTTGTTTCATAGAACTTAGTGACAATCTATTCTGTAGTATAGGTTCACTTATAAGGTATGTTCGAGTCCTGCTGTGGGGTCTCTGACATTGAGGTTTTCCCGTCTTTCTTTGTATAACGAGGCGAATAACGAGCTGTTATCTGAATTAGGCCTTATTCCATAAATAAACCTGGGATAGTGCCCGTCAGGTGGCATATTCCACCAGAATTGTAACAGGCTTAGAACATGAGCAATATAGCATGTCTCTGAACTATAAGATTTAAATAAATAAGCCTTATAAATTCTGAAGTAAATGCACGAAAATGGACCAATTTCAGTATCTTAATTTGTCAATTATTACTCCAACTGGTGACAATTACTTATTTCACTCTAAAGAAAGTAGATGGTAGTGAAAGTGTCTGGAGTTGATATGAGATGGAGCACTGTTAATACTTCTTGTTTCCAGATTCGCTGCAATTTTTTTTACTAAATTATCGATGTCAGTTCAGTTTATATTTAATTTGAAGGTTTAGCTTCTTGAATCTTCACAAAATACGTCAACACTCCAAAACCTGTACTAAAAGAAATATCAATCGTTAACTGATTTGAAATAAAGCGATGTGTGGTACGAATAGTGATGTCACTTAATGCTAATACGAGATGATATAACGCGTTCTATGGATAGTTGTTATCTTAAGTACCTCTGCCTCTGCTGTTAACTAAGGAGTACTAATAAGTTTGCTGGCTCGATGTTGCATTCTCTTCTCGCTTTCTTGAAAAGGAAATAATTTGATATCCGATTTGTACTAAAAAAAACAGTAGTATAAAAGAATTGAGTGGTCATAAAATATATCGCAAGTAAAATCTGCCTTTTAATCATGAAGGCTTAACTCAATTTCACATTTTTACTCCATTATTATTTAAACGATATTCACAAGTTGATATGGATAAAATTTTGGCATTTTATGATTTAATTTTATTTGATTGAGTGTTAGTTTTAATATCATAAACAGAAACCAGGTTTCAAGGTGTTGTGGTTTCTAAAGAATTTTAATGGCTGCTCTGGAAGAAGGTACGTTTGGAACAAGAAGAAGAACCAGCAAGGTGAACCGATACTGGTTTGCCATTTCATGCTTACGCTCTAATTAGGGAACATTACGATTTTGTAAATTTGAGTTCTGAAAATGCTTAGCACCGTTCGATAGGGCATCCAAACAAACCTCCGAAAACAGATATTTTTAGCTGCGGAACCTAAATAGAAATAGAGAGAAATGACGTCAGAGTTAAAAATTACGCCTCCGCTCTGGCACGACAAAGGTGTAACGAAGGCCAGAGGTTTCAGTGGTCAGAAATGAAATGAATTCGATGGCCGAAAATGTATAGTATACCATTACACCATTCGATAGAACACACAGGGAATCGATTTCACAAAACTGTAATGGTCTCTTGTGAGAAACAAGACTCAACAATTATCTGTACAAAACTCTTTCTTGTTGTTCGCAACCTTTCTTAAGCGGCCATTTTTTACTTTTGCCAATATTCGCAAAATATCTGTTTCGATATAGGTTTCTTTCGGTGCACTTCCAGCGATCGAATTCTATTCATGTTATTTTTGGTCTACAGCACCTTCAATGGCTGAAAAGGGAGATTAAAAGAAAGCTTTTTTCGAACTTTGACGTCATTTCTTTGCATCTGTGTAGGTTATTGCGAATTTTTAAAAGCAAAACCGCTGGACGCACAATGTCTCATGTACCGGTGATTATTGATACGCGAGATCGTTCAGTAGTGAAATTGTATTATTTTAATACGTAAATTTAGATGAAGAAAATCTAAAATTGTTTAAGGATTGATTGAATTTTTGTTAACGTCCTAAGCAATCTGATGAGCTTCTAAGGACGGAACCTACACTTTTCTGGTGAAGTGAACACCGAACCAGTCCGTTCAATGGGCACCACGGGATTTAAACGGGACCAAACGAATCACAGGACTTTAACGAAACACTGTGACCAGACGCCCGAAAAGGAAACCATGCCAACCACTCGACCAACCAGGTTCTCCAGAAGGGTATTAGAACGTCTCATCCTCAACAAAATTGAGTAACGAACTTTAACACCGCTCCTCTATCTTCAAAGGAAATCGAAGGAAAGGAAATATAAAAGCCAGTTTGTGTATGGCAAGGAATATTCTTCATAAATCAAAGGATGGAAACGGGTATTCAAATGTGGTCACACAAACTTACGGTGTGACTCAGGAAAAGGACGCCCATTGGCAACTACTGAACCAAGTGTAGTGACTGAAGTTTGATAGTTCGTGCTTCAAGATAAACATGTGACTGCTAAATTTCTTAGCAAGGGGGGAGGGGGTCAGTTTACAACAAATCGTATGACATTCTTGCACATGATCAAGGTGGTCGATGATTAAATTTCATTGCTAACGCTTTTCCAAACACAGTAAGTGCCCATTTTCAACCCTCGCTTGCGTTGCTTGCTTTGCGTGCGATTTGGGTGAGTACACGGAAAGAAATAAAAGGTTACTAGCAACCAAAAAATGGGTTAATGTAACAGAGTGAGTTGGTAAATATAGAGTCTAATAAGTACAAGGTTACAGCAACCCAGCTAAAAAGGTTAGATCCAGTGCGTTGATTTAACCCTCCACGCAGGTTATTTTATAGGGTTATGATAAACAACTGTATTTAGTTATTTTAACCCATCCCAACGAAAATTTGTAAAAAAAAAATGTGGTAAAATCGTCTGGAAGTAAGTTATTGTTATGATTTACATTATATGTAGCTTATTATAGTTATCTTTGAAAAAAATAAAAATGCGCGCCGGGCTGGGATCGAACCGGGGACCTCATGCGTTGTAGTCCGAAGCACTAACGACTACGCTACCGAACACTTAAAGCTCACGATAGAGTTCAATGAACGCCATCTCGTATAGATGAGACTCGGTTCAGCTAACCCTCGTCAAGGTTAAAAAATAACTAATTCTCATAAGGTTAAATTTACCTGCACATTAAACGGTTAGCATAACCGAGCAGTGGGTTAATCATGTTGTTTAAATTAACTGTGTTGTTGGTTTATTCCTTCTTATACCAATCGTGTAGGTAACTGACTACCCACGAATTGGTTGTTTTTACCCTGATTTCTGTTAAACCTTTTCAATGGTTTACCATTTACCTAAAGAATTACGTACTTTCATATCTCGAAAGGGTTGTGGTAAACAACCAGTAGGTTATGGGCAACCCTATTGGTCATCAACCTAGCAAATCTTGGCTTAGTTAAAACTAATTTCTTTCCGTGTAGCCAATTGAAACACGTAGTGTTTCGTGATGAAGTTTTATTACGTATTGTAACGCGTGTTTCAATTAGCTGCTCATCCAAATCACACTCAAAGCAAACAACACAAGCTTTCATGAGATCCAGCCCTAACGCGTGAAATAAACCTAAAGCGCTTTCGGCCTCTTTAAATGAGGACAACTTTCTATTGCCAATTGTTTTCCCTACCTGGTACCTTCAGACTGTCTTCTGTTTCCAAACATGAAGAAACAATGATCCCGGGGGAAATGTTTCCAGGATGGTGAAAAGATCAATATTATTATGGAGAACCGATTTTGTCTTCAATTTATACAAATGAAAATGACCTTCTGGTTTACGGGTCATCATATTAAAAACGGCCCGACAGATAGAGGCCGTTATACTCAAATTTGAAATCAGTTTAAGTCTATCTACTTTGTTCAAGTAGTAACAGTGATTCTGCCACCCTCCTTTGTGGGGGGTGTCGCCCCCCAAGTTCTAAATAGTATCCACCCCGAACTTATTTTTTTTTATGGTTAAAAAATCTATATAAAGCGTGCAAAACTCCACTTGCACTTTCCCAATTTTGACTTTATACTCCCTACAACTGAACATGCTGGCGTAAATCCTTGGGTAGCCTGCTTACAGACGCAGAAAGAGATCCGCTTGAAAAATAATAGATACGAGAAAATATTTCTGAACTCTTGTTATGTGTATAACCAACAAGAATAAAAGTAGTATTTTGAAAAAAAATCGCATTTATTCCATTTTTAGAATTCGTTTTAAGAAAAACATTTGCAGATCTAGTATTGTAGGAAGCCTCTTTGTTCTCAAACAGGGATAAAATTGAATAAATAAATTTTCCACACAATGAGAGGCTTAAAGTTGTGAGGATACAACCCCGCCTCCTTAGTAACTATCATTCTCATCTGCCGCCTCCGACCCGCCTCCCGCTCCCACTTCAGCTTTATAATTTAGAGAAGATTCAGATTGTAGGTTAGCGGCAGGGGAGGGCCATGAACAGAGCATTATTAGCTGCTAATTTGCTTCTTCTGGGCAGTTATCTTGTTAGCTGAGCTGTGCCTTATGATAATTGCTAAGAATATCCTGAACGTAGAGGATGTCACTGCCGTAAACACAGAGCGCATTATGCCCACCACGTTAGCAAAAAGGAGGCGGTGCGGAGGATAAACCCCTTCATTCTCATTGTAGTGTACAAAACGCGGAAACTTAGAAAACCAGATTATCTCTCTTAATTCCGCGTTCCGCTTAGGAGTCTCTCTCTCTTTCTCTTTCTCTCTGAGAATAACTGTTAACTTGTGCAGTTCTTGGTAAGTTCTGTCTTCCGCCATTTTAATGCGTATCTGAACATTAGGACTTGTTTCTGGAACACGATGTGTCGAGATAAAGCAAGTATGCTTTCTTATAAAAAAGAAAGGAACACTCATAATAAACATTAATGGTTTACTATTTCTAACATTTTTATTTTTTAAATTATAATACCTCGGAAAATAAACAGTTGATTCTTAGATCTGGCCCAAATTAGAGTAAGCAGAATCGTGCTTACCCTAAACTGGATTTGTTCCGATTATTATTTTTTTTTACGGAGATCTTAATAAAATTTATGTTTTATATTTTTCTCGATGAAGTAAACAGAGTTATCTTTACAGAAATTACTTTCTCTCTGTTAATTAACTACTTTTTCCCGCTGAATTTATATTTTTAATATTTTTTATCCATTCTCTGATATTTATAATATTTGAATGTGTAGGAAAATGCTGAATTATAGCCAGGGGCGTAACGATAATTGCTCGGGCCCGCTAGCAAAAAATTAAATTTGAGCCCCCTGAAACAGAAAATACTCCATCCTTTCCATCTCAATTCAGAAAGTTCAAGAAAAGTTTGTATTGGTCAAGTCATTGATTCGGGTAATATTTTTATAAACTCTTAATGGAAATTAAAGACCCGTATTCGCCCCCCTCCTTCAGAAAAAAATATATGCCAAAATATTCCTTCTTAAAGTCTATTAATAATTATTGAAACTCAAATCGTGTATGCTGTACTACTTTTGAAAAATCATAGAAACTAATTAACATAACGAAGTCATTCCTCTTTTATGACAGATATTTGTGAATAGTTTGTGATGTGAAAATAGTACTCCATGTAGTTTGAACAGGATACAGAATTTCTGACAACATAATTCCTCTCCGCTCTCATAAAATCCAGTATCTCCCAAAGTGTTTTGGCGAACTATTTTTTTTTTTTTTTCATTGTTTCATTCTTTTTGTTTGGCTCAACAGAATCAATTGTTTTCGATTGACTAAAGAAAGGAAACAGATTTTCAATTGATGAATTAGCTTCTGCATGTTTTGTCAGGTGAGGGCTCAGAGAGTCCAGGACATGTTTCCGCCCTGAACATTTTACTTTTGCTCAGATTTTCTTGTATTGATCCCTCAATTTGTATATTTCTCTTTTTTCACTGTTTCTTGACACCACTATCATCTAAATCTGGACACCTACTCTTGGCCTTCAATTCGTTTCACTAAATATGTTTCTTTCATCCTGGACAAACGAACTCAGAGACTCAAAAAGCTTCACCGTAAAAACTATGATTACAGGATCTTACTTGCTTTGTTCACATTTTTAAGAATGTCAATCTAAAGTGTTGTCAGAAAGATTGTTTCCAAGTTTTTTATTTTCTTGATCAATCCTTTGCCCTAATTTTCTTGATCAATTCCTTATGTTCAATTAATTCGTGGTGTCAGTTGATACAGAATCCAGTGCGTTTTTTTTTCTTCACTTTCCCTTAACCTTCATGCAGACAAAGAACAGCATCAAAATGTTTTGGCCATATCGTATCAGGCAAATGCTTGACCACAACATGATCTAAAGATGATTGATGCCAGAAGATTCCAACAATGTGCAGAAGCCGAAGCTTTTACTCCCTCTACACACTGTATGTACCAAAAAAAAACATAGATCGTGAACTCATTTAGTTAGCATACCCTCCAATAAACTCGTGTCGGATTGGAGATCCCTGGCGATTGCCCACTGTGCTCATGCAGTAAGATGAGCCAGCAGGGGAATGTTCGATTACGTTGCAAATCTAATGGTTGTATGAAGCCAGGTAGTGGAAGAAACTTTTAGTTATTTCATGTTCGCTGTGAAGGTCGTTCAGGGCTACGTAAAGGACATTTTCGATGAGGATAAAAGCGGCCGCACACTAAAGCCTCGGGCCCATCTGATTTGAAACCCTTGGAGACCCTGATGTTACGCCATTGATTATTGCAAATCTACCGTAATATGGCTTTCTGTTAGGTTTCTGGTATAGTCTGAATAAACTTTTAACACCATTTTTTTTTATTAAAGCTATTTAACATTGTGTGCTATGCAAGCAAAGCTCTAATTTGAACTCACTCAAAATTTGTTTGTATGCAGTTATTAATGCCGTTCTCAAATTCGTGAAGTCGAGAAAAGGTTATTCTATGCTCTATATTTTACACGTAAATCCTCCCCGCTTCCCAGACTGTACGAAAATCAATTGGTAATTACCCCTTAATAAACCTGGATACACGGCTTAATAAATAAAAAAGTATAATTTTTAAGTCTGTCTACTGACTTATATCTGTACAGAGTTTGTTTTGGGTCTGGGACTTTATGGGATCAGACGGTTGGTCCTTATTATAAGGATTCAAAACAAAACTTGCATTTTGCAATGTGGCATCTTCCCAACCTGTTTCAATATTGAAGAAAGTAATATTCTCAAAATTTGGTTAAATTTAGAGGTCCCTACCAAAGTTTGAAACATTAAGCTTCCTTTATTTTAAACATAATACAAGATAGATTGTAGATGCAATATACAGTTAGCGTTTTTCGTTCTACGATGTCACAAGAAAAAAATATAACGATGTGCCCACAGTAGACCATTAGCTGCTATTGACAAGTCTTTAAGTCTAAATATCACTGAGAACCTGCAGAAAAAGTTGTTTTTAGTATTTAATCTTGATGTGCAATTTATTGTATTTCTAGGTCAGGGCAACTTCACGTTTTTCCTTATTGTTCATGTATTTCATGGATCAAGTTAGAGGTCCACTGTGTAAATTTCGGGTCAAGGTCCAGTATTGTCGAAAATCAAGTACAGAGCTACCTTGGCCCGGTGATAGAGCGGTAGCTTAGCATTCAGGAGGTCTTGGGTTCAATCCCAGCGACCGACCATCCTAACTGAAGATTTTCCACAGTTAAATCAGACAAATCCCTCGATGGTACATTACACTTACGCCTTGGCCTACAGGTTTTCGCATCCTTTCCCTTCTCTATCGTGGTTTGAGCCTTAGATGCCTAAAGACCAAAAACAAATACAATACAATTCGAAAAAATAGTTCGTATAAAATAATCCGAGTATTTTTCCATAGGTGCTATCCTGATAGGTGAAAAAATAACTTCCTTCTACTTTTTTTTCTTCAGCTTCTACCAGCAATCGAAGATATTTTCAAGAGCTGCTATTACATGTTCCCGAGGACAAGTATTGTGATCCTTAAACTTTGGTAAACTTTGTATTTTGGGACATCTTAGTAACTAATGACTTTGACCCGTCTGGCTGTTAAGTTTCTAAAATCCACAAAACATCGATGCCTAAGCCGGGATTAGAACCCAGAACCTTGAAGACGCTGGCCTGACGCCGCGGTCGGCTATAGAGACCAGTGCTTTATCCCAAATCCCGATGGCAACTACGGCAGATATATCTTTCCAGATCGTTTTCTTTTCGCAAGTTAACAGAAACATGCCATTTTCTTTCCCTTGAAAGATATCCAATTTCTAAATATTTCGCTTTATTTTTCTATAATTATACATATGTTTATCGTTTTAAAATGGCAGGCATCTTTTTCATAAAAGAGAACCTAGAATTAGTCCCGATTTTGCCTTAGTTTACATTACAAAAAGTAGTTATTGCAGGTTATGATAAAGTAATAAGTAAGCGTTATGTATATTTCAAGTACGTAGCATGTGTCAGTCAACTACTCGAAGGTGCAATAACTTTGCAGCGGGAATCGTAGACAATGTTCGATAAAAATCAAAATATAGATTGAAAAGTCACACTGAATTGAATTTTTACGCTCCGAAAAGGAACAAACCATCTCTTTAGTAATACAATAGAAGCCCGATAGACCGGTATTCAACATTCTGGAACACCCGATTGTCCGGCACCATCCCAGGTTATTTTTTCTTCCTGTAAGCGCTTGTGAACGACAGTTGAAAGCGCTTGGCGCGGTTCGGAACCACTCGGAAGTGTCCACTACGCGTCTGCTACTGTTAGACACAATCAGCATTGTTCGGAATCAATCGGAAGCGTTCGGACTTTACTCGGCTGTTATACCACACACAGGTTCAGTTCATTCTTTTCGCTGTACGGCTTAGCCTATACCAGTAGTAAGAGGTTCCGCCCGATAGTCCGGCATTTTCGGTAATCCGGCACCGGACAGGAACCCGAACGTGTCGGACTATCGGACTTCTACTGTAACAATATTCTCGAACTTTAAGTGTTTCTATTAATTACGCAAAAGACAATATATATTGATTTTGCAGGTCCCGGTAGCGACCTCTAAGTTACACAAAATTAACCAAATTTTACCAGAATTATTTTTATGGGTAATGAAACAAATTGGAAACGTGCCCCATCGACTTTTAGAAATTTGTAAAGAACCATCCTATTGTAAAGAAATTCGTAAAGAACAAAAAGTATTAAGATATTCTTATGGTAATTGGAAACGCTTGAATTTCTTGTAAAGAAAAAGTACGCAACATCCTGCGCAACTACAAATCTTCATCACAATTCTGAAATCAGTCTTAGCCCATATATTGAGTAAATGTATTCCCTCATTTGATATAAGCAGTTAGTCATTTCTCTAGCTTGCAATATATCTATGATACGGTTTTCTAACAGGATATCTGGAAAGTTAATAATCTTGTCACTTACTGCCATCTCGGAATTAACACATGTATTGTATTTTAAATACCTTGTATCTCAGGTAATGCTTGGATAATGAAATATCAGTAAGTTGGCCACCCTTTTAGTTATTCCACGGTAAGATCAAAATTGAGAGTATAAGTAAATACTTTTTACGGTTTTATGTTGTTATCAAAACATTTTTTTTTATAGAACTTCGGGATGTTTTGATGAAATTGAGAATGGTGCAACATCCTCCATAAATGGGGTTTGTCGAAATTACTAATTAAGACTTTCACACCTCGTTATCTGCACCTCAAGTACTCTGTCATTTGTATGTACGTAAAATTGTTCTAGCATTTCATATAAGCTGTAAAATATTGTGACATTTACCAAGAAAACAGTAAACCTATATCGTCTTGTCGGCTTTAGAAAAAGAAACGTCGTTTTGAAACGCTTTCGAGTGCAATACGATCAAAAAAAAAGTCTTGCTAATATTTTATTCCTTCGTACAAAGATATCCACGAAAAGAATGGTTCACAAGAAATGTAATTGGAACGAATAGGCAATAAAAAGTGGTATTGTTATTGAGTTCAACTATCCTGAACATTCATGAAAAGTCAGATCTTATTGTCGTATTATCAAAGATTAAGAGGTGAACCAAATGACGTGAGTTAGCGAATACAATGTGTTTCATGTTTATACCACTAGATGGTACTGTACTTACGTCGAGAGAAAGAGGCTAAGGAAATATATCAAACCGACAGCGCTCATTTTTCTAACATGTAGAAATGTTAAGTAATTTTCCACAGTAAGAAACATCATTAAATTAAAACTCTAATAATATTTCGTTATTTACTACCCTTTGTTTTAAAATATGCCTGTACAATTCTCTAATCTATATATGTTTACTAGCTTGCTTTCAAATTTTATTGATTTTTTAAATAATCAGAAATTTATTATTCGTTTGGTATGTTTATGAACATGTTTATGCTTATTAATGTATATTATATGCATCTTTCTCTGTGTTTCGAGAGACAAATAAGTATAAAACACATTTCCCTACATTCTGGCATCTATCCAGCAAACATTGAAAGGAAAAAGAAATTTGATTTGCAAATTTTTCTGAACTTCAGAAAGGCGTTCATGCTTTGCATAAATTTGTTGTCTGCAATAAACTCTGCGATATCAGAACAATTACAAGAAGTTTCTTCACTCGCTGGGTAGAAATAACAAAGCGGAGGAAAAAGATTTACGACAAAAACGAAGGAATAATTTTGTAAAAAGAATAGAAGGAGATAATGATTTATAGATCCTGGCTTTCTACTCAGAATGTATTCTTCGTTTCAAAACAATATTATGGATTTAATGGCTGATGCTCTAATAACTTATTCAAAATTAGGAGTAGTATTTATTGTTATAGAAGAAAGCTCTTAAAATATAAAACACAACTTAATAGCTCATTTGGGAGAACGTTGACTTCGCACTCGGTTCTGGAGGTCCTGGGTTCGTTACAACCGACCGATCATCCTGACTCAGATTTTCCCTCCGTCCCTCCAGGAAAATGCCGAAATTGTACCTTCAAGTTCCTCCCGTATCATTTCCTCTATCCTGACATGAGGCATAGATGTCTAAAACCCACAAAAGTTCTATAATAGTGACAAGGCTAGACTCAGGTGACGCTTAAATGGTAGTTGTTATTAATTGTCAATTAGCTATTACTCGAACGGAAAATGCATTAGTATTGTAAGATTGTCCTGCATTTGAGGTATGGATTCGGAAATAAGAATAAAATTATTCGGAAATATCAACTGCTTATTTATCTGAATATAGGACGTCCGGATGGTGGATCACAGGATGTTCATATTACCATGAGTGAATATCATATAACATATATATGATGATAGGTATGAGGACAAAACAAGGAAAAGCACACAAGTCTATTTTTAGATAAAAAATGTTTGTTTTAAAATCTGAATGAAGAACCTCATCGACACAAAGTAATTTTCTATAAAATTATTTATCCCATCGTAATATGGTCTTTCTTGATAAAATTACTTTGCATATTCACTATAGCTCTTCATTAAGGTCTTAAAAGGAAGAAAATGTTTTATCTTAAAATGGAATTGTGTGCTTTTGCTTGTTTGCTCCTCATATCTGGATTACGGATGGAGGATAATAAAAACAATCGCACTAAGTTCAGAAGAGTGTAATATTTTATTTTCTTAGAGCGAGAAGAGAGACACTCTTTTAGAGCGGAATTTTCAATCGAAAAGAATTTTTTCAACAAAACGTTCTCGCTTTTGGATAGAAAAATGTGATCTTTCTGCTTGGAATTCCGATACTTTATGGATGTAATTTATGCTTCAAACTTAGAAGAGCAATTTCTGATCTTTTTAGAGTGGTTTATAATGCAGCATGGCTACTAGTAAAGTTTGTTATCCGTCATTTTTAACCGCAAAAGTTATTGAAAAACAAAGCCATACAGTGAAATTTATCGCTTTATAGTTAAAAATGACAACAGAAAACTTTTCTCACTGACCAGAAGACATCAGGAGTAGGATATATGTACAAGAAATTATTGAACGTTGTTCTCAAGTACCTGACAAGACGAAAGAAAATATTTCGAAGTCATAGTCTCACAGTTGGCCGACTGGCTGAGGGGATAAGGTGCATAACTGGCCAGAAGGTAGCGGGTTAAAATCTCACCGAGGTTATTTTTTTTACGTTTTATTCATTCATAAGTACCTCACTTTTCTTTCTTACTACACAAGAATAAAAGCTCAATTTTACAACTTTTTATATTTTCAACATTTTATTGCGTCTTTGTATTTTATTTGAATATATGGAAATTCGTCTAAAAATGCTTATTAAGTGTACGTTCCCAATCAAAAGAACTACCCTCAAGAAATTTTTCTTCTCAAGTCCATGCTATTTACATCAACCATCTTAGGTCTACATAACTAAGAACGTGCTTCTATTACCACGGCTGCTGTTCTTATACCGTCATTCCTGAGCCAAAGCACGAACCAATAAATGTGTTATTGTGTTCGAAGAAACCGCACAGAGAACATTGTTTGTGTCAACTTTGCAGTGGTAAACAGAGTTTATGCATTTGTGGACACAGTTTCTCATGACTGTAAATAGTTGCCGTGAGCTGCTTAAGAAGATTAGGTGTACTTCTCTCAGCCACTTTGTTAATAGAATTATCGACTCCAGAAGCCAATGGATACAAGTGACATTGAGGAATTAAAAAAAATCGAGGTAATCTTTTATATATAACCCTAAATATATGTGACAGAAAATTGTCATATTTTGTACATGGACACATTAAGGTACAAAGTTCCTTTGTACAAAATATGACAGTTCTATGTCACATTTATTTTGGGTTACATATAAAAGATTACCTCGATTTTTTCTTGTTTATCAATGTAACTTGCATCCATTGGCTTCTGGAGTTGACAATTAGTACTTTACTAAAAGCGACAGGTCCTTCAAAACATATTGAACCTTTTCCATTCATCCCAATTTTGCAATTTCCTTCTTCGATTAACATGCGATTGATAAACAATTGCATATATCTTCTTCCTTGTTAACTTTTTTTCTTAACCATACCATCAATTGCATCTCTCAATACACAATCTCTCCTTATACAATGTCCTAACCATTTCCATTTTCTCTCTTTTCTTGTCTCAACTATTAATTTCCTCTCGCCAATTCTCTTCAATATTTTCTCATTTGTAATTTCTGCGTTCAGCTGAACATTATCATTCTGCTCCATATCCGCATTTCAAAACCTTCTAAGTTTGTTTCTTCGGTCTTTTGCAATCCATGTTTCTGAGACGAGGTAAAAGCATCCGAATATACAAAAGCTTGAAGGTAGTTCTTCCCATTCGATGTGTCCTATCACCTAGGTGAAGATGCGATCAGTGCCTGTACATGTTTGCCAAAAGAGCGATACAGAGCGGTTTCATACAAGGATCTTTGAAAAGGCCGTCGTATATGTATATTACTGGACGACGAAGTATTTCGACGTTCAACTTTCAATGGACACTATATGAGCAGCAACAGTTCAGTGGGACCATGTTGAAAGTTTTCATATGTACTCCATACAAACATTTTGGAGTAACCCTGTACAGAAAAGAAAATAAGGGGCAAGGAGAAGTGCCCCATCTAAAACAAAATAAAAACAGAAAAAAAAGACGAAGATTTTGTGAACTGTTATTTCTGTTAGCAAGAGAGAAAAGTATCTTCTTTCTACCTTCTTGTTTCCTTCTCTCGAAGCGGTCCATTTATGTCTGTAGACAGTAGAGGCCACAGGTGTTTCCGATGGCAGCATCTTGGGATCATAAACAGAGCCCAAAGGAGTGAAGAAAAGGGGGAAATGGTAGCAGAGCTCACTTTTCTTCAGAGAATCCCGCACCCTCGTTCCTTCTTCCTCTGTCTCTCTCGCTCTGTATATGTGTGTATTTTTCTCTGCAGCATTTTGTTTTCTTTCTCTTCTGGAAGTGGGAGAGGGTTTATATGTTAGGTCGAAGAAGAAGATTCTTCGAGCAATGTCTTTTAAGGTAGGAAAAAAAAGGAAGCAAAATAAAGTGAAGTCAATAGTAGGTGAAATTGGCACCGATCTTGAAGGTCTTATGGAGAACATCCTTTTTCGGGGGAAAAAGTGAACAGAACACATTCTCTTCCTCACACACGTATACACACACATGCACAATCATTTTGTTTCTTGCATTTTGGACTTATATTCGAAGATTCTGTTAGGATACGATTGCAGAGATTTTTTTTTAAAACACTGATATGTACGAAAGATCGAACTTTCACTAGTGCCTCTCTCTCTCTCTCTCTCTCTCTCTCTCTTTCTCTTTCTTTCTTTTTCTCTCTTTCTCTCTCTCTCGAATAGATTCATAAATACATTTTTAATGTTATATTTGCTTATTCATTGACTGAATTCAATTTCTTTTTGGTTTCGTAAAAGTTTTAAGAAATAACTAAATGTCATTTTCTGTTAGTTGTAACATCCAAGTCCAAATGTTTACCTGAATTTGAATTTACTTTAAGGCCTTTAGGCATCTATGACTCAGGCCGGGATAGAGTGGGGAGAAGATCTTGGAAGGTAGACGGCCAGGGCCTATTTTGTAGGTACAATCCCAGCATTTGCCTGATGTGACTGAGGAAAAAGTATTATGTTTCTATTGTGTCTCATCTTTGTCATATGAGGAGTCCAAAAACCAAGGATTACAAGTTACATTAACGAATACGAAAAACTCTTTTACATGTAACGTGACATATAAGAGTGTTCTTTGTACAAGATATGACAATTTTATGTCACATATATTCGAACTTTATTTATTTATAAACGTCAATTGTATCCCTTAATGTTTGGAGTTCAGATGTAGCAAATACGAAATAAGAAATCGTATTGTTTGCTAGGTATTATTTTCCTGATTCTATACATTTTGCAAATTTTAATTGTATTATGAACAACTAATGAGAAATCCCTCGTCGCTTTTATGCATTGGTTGTCGTTTTGTCTTATCATTTAAATTACAGACAGCTTCCAACCCTTTCGTTTTAACAAACAAAGATATAACAAGACAACAATTTATAAAAAAAATTGTTGTCAGGAGAAATTACCAGTTACTGCCGCAAACTATTGATTTGACGGTATACAAAATGGACTACATGGCTACTTCCTATCCCAATTTTGTCATCTGAAAGGGAACGTTTATCCTCCAAAGCTTTCTCGATTGAAAGAAAAAATAAAATTAAAGATTTGGGTATAGTCATGGACAATGAGTTGTCATCTATACCCCATTGTAATTATATTTTAAATGAAGGTTATAAATTATTAGGATTTGTAATAAGAAACACAAAGGAGTTTAAAAGTGTAGAAGCAACCGTAACATTGTTTAATACATTAGTTAGAAGTAAGATTGAATATAACAATATTGTCTGGTTTCCAGGATACCAAACGTATATTAATAAAATTGAGAAAATACAAGGTAAATTTTTAAAATATTTATACTATAAGAGATATAGAAGATCTGCATACAGAGAACGAATATCTTATAAGTATTTATTAAATGAATTTAAAATATCTAGCTTGGAGAATAGAAGGTTTACTCAAGGTCAAATTTTCTTATATAAATTAATAAATTCCAAAATAGATTGTTGTCAGCTACTTAGAGCCTTGAACTTCAACACTAAACGGGCTATTTTAAGAGTTAGACTTCCTTTCTATATACCAAAGTTTAAAACAATTCTACATAAAAATTCTCCTATGATAAGAATGTGTTATGAACATAACGAAATTATAAAAGTAAATTACAACCTAGATTTTGGTATGAAAATAGAATATTTTAAGAAAACAGTTTTATTTTATTTAGAAAACAATGGTAGAAATATGAAATGAGTATTAGGTTAACAATTACAATGGTGAAGTTTTCATGTGTATCCTTTGTTTTGAAACTTAATTATGTGTGTGTTTAATACCGTTTCTTCATTCTTTATTATTCATTTAATTCCTAGAATATCATGAGTTCATAATCTATGTTAAATGTATGCTATATTTATATATTCTTCTATGAACAACTTGTCTCTTTTCTAATACTCTTTTTTTTTCTTTTTTTTTTCACGAAATATATATAGTCCAGTTATGTCTGGGCGTGTGTGTGAGTGCGTGTGGGCGAGTCGGTGTGAGTATATTGTGTAAAATTGTATTGTATTCTAGGCAAAGTTGCTTATGTTTTCATCATATATATTATACCCCAGAATTGTAAAATGTATATTGTTTAAAACATTGATTGTACTGGGTAACACCTATCTTCATTGGAGCAATTGCTCTGTGATAGGCGAGTAAATAAATAAATAAATAAATAAATTAAACTTCTATCAATCTTTTCATCATGTCTAAGGAATCACATTATTGGGTTATCACTCCTCCAGGAGGAACGAAGAGAAAGAACGTCCAAGGCCGTATTTAAGATAGAATTCGTCTGATTAAACTTCAGTCAAGATGGCAGACACTGATTTCCTCTTTACTCCCGATCCGAAGTTCACAAGAATAACCACTGGATCACAGGAGCTGACTCGAGGTTTATATCATAGATTGTTCCAGAGCTTGGAAGGTGTGCGCACAAAACACGTAGATGTCATTATACACCATGCAATAAGAATCTTGGATTAAAAACACAAAAAGAGAAACACAAATATTGTTTAAAATCCCCAGTATATTTTATCGTGTCTGAAAAAAATACTTTCATCCTTCTGTTTAATTAATACCTAGTACATGTGAGACGTAATTCGCAGCATTAAGTTCTTTACTTTCTTTGCATTTATTAACGTGGAAATTTTCTTCCCCCACTGTGGAGGGGAGTCCCCAAAACAAACACTAATGTTCTTAATTAGAAGTAGCTTCAAGTTTCCTTTCTCTTCTATTCCTTAGCCAATTTCCTCTTTATTCTGAGGGGGGGGGGGAATGTCAGCTGATACAGTGAACACAAGGGAATAAAATGTAGTTTTTTCCTTTCTCGATTTAACACGAGCAACGCAAACATAAGGTGTGCTAAAAGTTACTTTTGCAAACAGAATTTTCATTTCATGGAGACTTGCAAAAAAGTACTTGAGAAGATACGCAAACAATTAAAAGACTTTTATTTATTTAATGTTTCAAAGCTTTTCTGTTACTTATAGACTTCGCCTGTCTCAATTTGAAAAGAGATGTTGCTTTATATTGTGACAGAAGGGCATTTCTTTTATATTTAAAGAAACATATTTTCAACGTATGAAACGAATCTACCTTTAAAAACTTTGTATGTACTTCGTCACTTCAGAACAGTACTTAAACACTTTTTTCGTATGATACCTTTTTGAGAGCATTACATGACATCTAGCGTAAGTTCTTCAAACTTCATTGTAAGTTTTAACCAAGATGTATGAAATAACAGGTAGTTCATTTCCGATTGGTGTGTGACAACACCTTGAATATATCAAAGCTTATAAACAACTTAGTGTAACAGTCTGATACTCTTAATAGCAGGCGTTCATTGCAATTACCATTCTCCTCAAAATAAAAATAAAAACGTTTAACACGTTGTTTTCATTATCTCGATCGATATACTTTATTTTTATTCGTGAATAAAAGCTTTTCCCCAAATGAATTGAGAATTGTAATCTCGCTATCGTCAAAAAGCACTGCGTTAATAAGTGCACGTGCTTTTGGAATACCTTGAAGATTTTAAATTTTTAACTGCTGATTATCTAAGTAATTTCAGATAGGAGTAATGCAGTCTGAAGTGTCATGACCTGGCTGAATCAGCTATTAGATGTTAGTCACCTTCTCTGATTAGCTCCTTTTGTTTCCCCTTTCAGCATAATTCTTAACGTCTCTAACGTCGAGCCCTCTACTGGTATTAGCTTTAACTTCTTAACTCCAAACAAAGAATAACAATCCAAAAAGGATTAAAAAGTGTGAAAAGTATCTTTCTTTGAAACAATTCTCTGGTTCCATTAATCTCAGTGCCCTCTCGTGGAAGTTTCTAGCAATTAATTCGAATATTTGCGACTATAAAAGGTTTACCATCCATTTTCACACAAAAGCACTTTTATAAAAGATACAGAACGCATAATCTTCAGTAAATATTTATAATGCCAACCGTACATCATTATGAGAAATAATAGCTTTCTCTATTTTTCATCTGCTTATATTTAATATTTGAACAGGGCATTAGTGTAGAAGATGTTTCGGCTTAAAAGCCATGTAATAAATTGTTCAAAGGTAACGGAGACATTAAGAAAAAAACACAGCGGGGAATATTTGAAACAAGGGACGAGAAAATATTCCTTTCCGTAAGTTAGGAAGGTTGGTTATTTTACAAGAAAAAGAGAAAAATCTAAATTATTCCTTTTGTGAAGGTTCAACAAGGATTTTAGGAAAATGATGTGGTTTTTGTTTCAGATGGAGAAAATGCTTTCTCGCTATACTAGCTTTACTGCTTAACAGTTTATTAATTTATGAGTTAAATGGCCCAAGCTTCCAGGAGTGAATTTGTACTGAGAAACGAGCCGGACGTTTATAATACGTTACGGTATTGTAGGTAGGCCTTATTTTTTGTAAATGGGAAGGTATTAAACTTCTTTAAAAAATTATGGTGATTTTGCTGTTAAAATTATATTGTTGGCCATCCAAATTTTTTAGATGGTTTTTATTTTTCTATCGTTAAGTTTTTCGTTTTTATGTAGCGCAGGTTAGCGCTTTAAAGAAGACAAATGGAGAGAATGCTACTTCAGGTTTGGAATCAGCAAATGTAAATTTACGAGGCTGTTTTGAATCTGACATCCATTTATATCTAGTACGAGTTATGGCCGCTAGAGGGCCACGAGTTGTTAAGATCGGGAAAGATGAGTTTATTTGAAAAATGTTTGATCCAAATTTCTATAAAATAAGTTTTAGCGTTGACTCCTATCGCGAAGGAGGAGGAGCAGTTGTGTACGATCGAAAATTGAGTTTCCATTTTGCTACATCAGAAAAGAATAACATTTAACAAAGTCCTGAGATCATGATGATTATAAAATTCGATTCCTCTACGCTGAGTGCTTGATCTTTACTCATCTTGTGTCCTGCTCTACTTACGATAACCGTTCTTGGTTCTATGTATTCCTCGCATTCCAGTAAATCATATGTATCAAAAGAACAAGTGGCTTCCCTATTTCTTCTTGTTAGTTTTGTAATGCATGCTAGTTCCTAAACGAAAACAGGTAAAGAAAAACTGACTTTGGATTTGGGTTAAGCGATCTCGATTTTCTTATCAGATTTTCATGTTTTGTTGTTAGCATTTACTTGTAAAGCTCATACGCAAATTGTCGCTATAGCCTTTGTATACGGTATCTTTCTACTACACGCTCTTCCGTGCGTCATCGTCATCGGAGTTGTCTTAAATTTACAGTATGGCAACATTTGTGCTTGTTGAGGAATAGTTTTCCTCATAGAACTTTTCACTGTGTGCTGTTTTTTAAAGTAATTATATAGCAATTTGATTTCAACAAGATTTTTCTCCAAAGCCATGAAAATATCTGTTTGCATTGTTGCCAGCTTTGCTTATTAACTTTACTTTAATTTATTCGTTTTATCACACCTTGTGTTTTACCATCCAAAAATATAATTTTTGTCGTTCATAAATTAGTATTTCGTCATGTAGAATTAATTTTAAATATCTTTATTTTTACAGAAGAAGCGATAGAAATTTGTAAACGTTATGCAGAAGTCAAATAATACACAATTTCTCAACAACTATATATCCTTTTGTTATTTCTGAATTTCCATTTTTTAAACCCTGAGAAAATACCAATCGAAACAAATTTTATTTCGTACATAACTCAAATTTACTAAATTTTGAATTAATTCACTTTCATGTGGCAGCACACACACAAAAAAATATAAATGTCATTGTTACACATGGGAGGATTTATGGGGGCATTGACCCCCCAATCATTTTAGAATGACCATAAATGTTTCATTCTAAACGATAGCTTTTTAAGTAATTGCCCCCCCCCCCCGCAGGTTCTCTCTCCTAAACCCGCCCATGTTGCTACATACTAAATTTGATCTGTAATACCACAAGTTTACAAGTATATTATGCTAGGAGTTTATATTATACTATAGAAGTTTTCAATGTACACCTATCGAACTTAGTTTGTTTTCAATAATAATTAGATTTTAATTCGCAGAAAAAAAGAATTTCAAACTACAAAAGATTAATAATAGATCCAGATTTAAAGTTATACTTACAAAACCCTAAATATTATACGTGAAATATCCTGTAGTTATCAATATGTATTGTATATGTTTTTGATTCATTGCAAGTCCATGATTGTGATATCAAACTATTTATTTTAGTGCAACTGCCATTTCTGCACATTCCAAAATAATACACATTCGCTATTCTTTCATCGAACTACAGGATGAGTAAAGATCAAGCACTCAGCGTAGAGGAATTGAATTTTATAATCGTCATGATCTCAGGACTTTGTTAAATGTTATTCTTTTCTGATGTAGCAAAATGGAAACTCAATTTTCGATCGTACACAACTGCTCCTCCTCCTTCGTGATAGGAGTCAACTCTAAAACTTATTTTATAGAAATTTGGATCAAACGTTTTTTAAATAAACTCATCTTTCCCGATGCCAGACGGTAACAAAAACGAAAATAGATACGGCTACTGTGTTAACGTTTAGAAAAATAACAATATATATAAAATCGCTTAAATCCTATAATCTCAATATCCAATCAAAATAATGCTACATTAGATAAGATTTATGATAATGACAAACATTTTTAGTTGAATAAAATTGTAGTTTATATTTTTAATTGTTCGTAACACGTTAATAAAATTCAATTCCATTAAATGAATACTAATTGTACTCAATTATTAAACTTCATCATGTATCTTTAACGCACGGTTTTTATTGTGAAAATACTACTCAAAGATATTTTGCATACAGAGATGAATGGATAATTTTCGTTCAATACATTTTTTAGAAAATGTCTTACTTATGAAATTAAATTTGAATCTTCGTAATAATAACAAACTTTGGTTCAATATCCAAACCTTATTAATTTAACTGATTTAAAACTTTTCAAATAAAACTATACAGTAATTTTCTTATCGTATAGAACATCCAAAATAAAATACACTTTAACTGATGCTTTCTGAAAATTTATCTCATAAATGTTGCATCTTTCAAATCGACAACTAAGAATTTCATTATCGCATCTCCATAGGAATTCCTACGAAGATGAGAGAACACAATTCTCAAGCGTCGAAATTACAAAATTTAAGCCTTGCACTTCGTTTGGTAAAAGTAAACGCTACAGCCCTAGAGTTTTCGTAATTAAAATATTAAGCATGTGCTTAACACATAAACAATTTAATGTATGTGTTCCTTACGGTGCCGAGGCTGCTGTCCATGCCGCTCGTATTTACTTTTCATCTCATCATCCTCGTCCAAAAGCCGTTGTAAAGCTTGATTTTCGCAATGCTTTCAACGAATTAAATCGCGATGCCATGTTGAAGGTGATTCAAAAAGATTTCCCGTTGATTTATCATTATGTTTTTCAGTGTTATTCTCAACCTAGTGATCTCTTTCTGGGTGATGACATCATTTTATCTCAACGTGGAGTCCAACAGGGTGATCCCCTCGGTCCTGCTCTTTTTGCAATTACACTACAATCTATTGTCAATTCTATAAGAACCAAATTAAACTTATGGTATTTAGATGATGGCACTATCGCGGACGATCCAGACCTAGTTCTTTCTACCTTACTTAACATTCGGGATGCATCTTCAGAAATTGGCTTACATCTGAATTTTTCGAAGTGTGAAGTTAGTTTTCTAAATGTTCCGCAAGACCAGAACGATGCTCTTTATTCGAGATTCATGGACTTGGCTCCTGGAATACGATTTATGACTTCTGATTCAGCATATCTACTTGGCTCCGCCATCTCTACCGAGGCCCTACGCAGTCTCCTGATTGAGAAGATTTCTAAGCTTGAATTTTTCTTTTCCCGCTTATCATCGATTTCAGCACATTCAGCATTCTATCTACTTCGTGCTTCCTTTTCCATCCCCCGATTAATGTACTTTTTACGTTGTTCTCCTTCTTGGCGGGAAGAGTCCTTATTACAGAGTTACGATTGTGTTTTACAGGCAGGCCTCGAATCGATCCTTAATTGTTCTTTGAGTGGCAAGGCTTGGTTACAGGCTACCCTACCCGTTCGGTCAGGTGGACTTGGCATTCGTCGGGCCATGGATTTGGCGATTCCGTCCTTTTTAGCGTCTTTCCATGGTTCTCGTCGTCTCGTTGAGTCGATCCTTCCACTGGGCCTTTGCCTCGACCCGGACGCCTCTATTCAAGATTGTTCAGCAAAATGGTCTACGTTAAGTGGATCAAGTTCTCCTCTTTTGGATGCCAATAGCTCTCAGTCTTCTTGGGACGATCCTATCGTCAAACGTACACAATCACAGCTACTACAATCCGCTACATGTCTTGAAGATAAAGCCAGGCTACTAGCAGCGTATTCACCTGAGTCCGGTGCTTGGCTCCAAGCTTTGCCTTCTCCTCCTCTTGGCCTACATCTTTCGAATGAAAGCTTCCGGGTTGCTGTTGCCTTACGTTTAGGAGCTGACGTCTGTGTACCTCATCGTTGTCCGGCCTGTGGAGCATTCGTGGATCAACGGGGCCTTCACGGTCTCTCCTGTATCAGGAGTGCTGGTAGACACATGCGTCATTCTAGTGTCAATGATGTCATCCTCAGAGCTCTAGTTTCTGCTAATGTACCATCGGTACGAGAACCATCTGGCTGTAGCCGCTCCGACGGTAAGAAACCTGATGGAATGACACTAGTTCCATGGAAAAGAGGAAGGCCTCTATTATGGGATTTCACCTGCGCTGATACATTCGCCATTTCAAATGTTACTTATTCTTCCTTGAAAGCGGGTGGTGCTGCTATTCGTAGAGAGGCCGATAAAAATCGAAAATATTCCAATCTACTTGCACAGTATATTTTTGTTGCGATCGCAATTGAGTCAAGTGGTACTTGGAGCACGGCAGGCCTTAATTTTATCAAAGAAGTTGGTCGGCGAATACAGATCGTTTCAGGTGATGCTCGCTCGACCACCTTCCTAATCCAGCGCCTCAGTATCGCAATTCAGCGAGGGAATGTATCTTCTGTTCTTGGTACGTTGCCTCCTGGGAAGGCATTAGACGAGATTTTCCTGCTTTAAAGATGTTTTTTTTTAGATTTTGTTTCAATACCATTGTTATTTTATTCTGATTGTTGGAGTGAAAAGATTATTGTTTTGATTATTGTAAAAATTTGTATATTCTATAATTGTATCTGTTAAAACCCTTATTTCCATTTCTTATTTCAACAATGTAAACATGTAAAAGATTTAAAGCTTCCATTTATAATCTGAAATAAAATTGATTTATTTCATTTAATTTCGATATATAGGTATTACAACAACAGGAATTACTTAGCATTTACGAATAGTGCTACCTCACTAAACAAAGCAAACAAATCTTTGACCTGTGAAATATGTCCTTATCCGAAATATTAAAAGATTGCTTCTTTTTACATACTATATCGTTGTCAAGTTTCATGTGGTGTTCATTAACGGGTATTTAAGAGCAACATTAGAGACAAAACACCATCAATATAAAGTAACAAATTTCAAACGATTTTAGAATAGCAATCAGCGCCCTCTTTGAGTTGACATTTAGAAAATCTCTCTATCTGGTTTGTTCGAAGTGTTAGGTGCATATAATATGAAATTAACAGTAGTACATAACAAGAGTTATAAAACCGTAAAACATTTTAAAAGAGTTTTTCCTTATAGTCCGGCAGATAGGTGAAATATTTGGCAAAATTGTGTCTTTAATGATAGAAGCATAAGTTTTACAACATCGATAAAGCACATTATTCTAAAAATTTTAAAATATAGGGCCATCTCAGATTTTTCCGGAACCAGCCGCCATTTTCAAAAACTGGCGCCAAAAAACGTTTTTTTGTATTTACTTCCCAAACGGTGGTCCGTACAGAAATTTTGCAAGTGTACAAGATGGAAGATCATATTTTTATCTTTCTGAGTCACTATTACCAATTTTCTCCTAGGTCATATTACCAACGAACGGTTACATAGTTACTCATTTGGCCCCTAAATATATGTGCTTATAACTTTTAACCATTGCAGTGCAAAACTCGAAACTTCGGTTGCAAAACGGTGCAATATGAATGCAGACCGATACACTATCTGTTTTCGACAAAAAATGATTTTGGGAGGGTTACCATTAACTTGGAACCCCCAAAATATATATGTTTATAAGTTTTTAACCGTTGCGGTGCAAAACGATAGGCTATTTATTTCTAAAGTTTGGTGCAGTGTGGGGGCCAATTTGATAGACTCTTTTCTGGTAAGTGTAGAAATGTTCAACTTTAAAACCGGTGATAACTTTGTAACCGTTCGTTCTAGGAAAAAAATGGTAATAACGTCTCAGAAAGAAACAAATATGATCTTTCATTTTATACTCTTGCAAAATTTCTGTACGGGCCACCGTTTGTGAGATAAATGCAAAAAAACCGTTTTTGGTGCTCTTTTTAAAAAATGGCGGTCGGTTCCGGAAAAAATCTAAGATGGGCCTATATCTTTAAAATCTTTAGAATATTGTGTTTTATCCATACTGTGAGTCTCATGCTTCTATCATTAAAGGCACAATCCTTTCACATATTTGCTGTACTATTAGTGCTATCTTGAGTATCATTTGAGTATTAATACGAAATAACAATGTAGGTTTTCGAGTTTGAAAGTTATGAAAAACTTCATTCCTTTTGTACGTTTATTTTCATTTCCTTTGTAAAAGAAACTGTTATTTCTTGTAACAAGTCTTTGATGTAGATTCCAGATCCGCTTACACTTGACCAGTATCGTCCAAGAACCGAATGGTAAAGACAAATACATTCAGTGACAAAGTTCCCCCTCCCTCGTTTTGGTAAACTCTTTTTGCAAATAACTCTGAAGTGATTAGACCAAGCTGAGTAAAGTTTCCAGCAAATTAAAGAGACCGTAATGTTTTGTAAGTTAAAAAAAAACATTAATCGGTCTATTCATTCTAAAAATATTCGCAAAATAAATTTTGCCAAAGGGGGAAGAAGCGTTGTCACTGACTGTACAAAGAAACCAGACTCTTCAGTAGTATCCTGGAAAGCTTCGTAAATGTGATATCGTCAAACCCTTAACGAACCATTCCTACATAGCTGCCTTTGTCTTTTGGCACGCCTTTCCAGCCATTGTACGCTTGTGAGAAACATTCAAGCGGCCGTAGCTAAGTTAGTAGAGCATTGGCTTAGGAAGATTCTGGGAACGATCCCTACAGTCACCCATCCTAACTGAGGGTTCTCCTCAGTCACACCAGCAAAATGTCGGGACAGTACTTACAAATTTGGCCCTAAACAAACACAACCAGCAACAAGTATAATTTCATCCCATAATTCTAGTTAATTTTAACAGTTTTAAAACTTACTATTCTGTAGTTCCACGCAAGATCCTGATACGTTACATTTTCGAAAACGTTGGACTTCACTGACTTACTCACTCGTCTTTGTCTTCTAAAGAGAAAGACGCAAAAGAATGTTAGGTTTCCAACAGATGAAATTGGTGTTCAATCTGCAGTAAAGGTTATCATTGTGTCCGATTGATAATAAATCAATTTTTCTCCAAGTGACGAATTTGCAAACTGGTAATATTTCAGGTTCTAACAGAAAGCAACTGAATTATTCTCACTAATTTTCTTCTTTATAGATTTTTGTAGTTAAAGACTTTCCTGACTCCTCTCAAAGTTAGCAGTACGAGGTCGTTGAAAAGAAAGGCAATTAGAAACGTTGGTTTATTGCCAAACGACCAAATGTGCGAGCCCCCTAAATCTTTGATTACAGGAAAACAAATCACTTTGCCAATGAAGTTCAATAATAGGAACCTCTTTTTAACTGCTGGACCTTTACCAATGTACTCTCATATGCGGTTGAGACGTTAGCCATTATTGGATTATAACCAAGATGAATGGATCCTAAACTCTGTGCCCTAAAGATGAGAAATGAAGTTAAAAACACTGCTTAATAATCGTTTAAAAAGACATGAACATCTTTCAAATAATTTGATATGAGTCGACAGTTAATGAAATTAGAAAATACACAAGAATTGAAAATTTTGGTTTCCGAAAAAAACAGACTTCTTTTTCTTTTTTAAAGTGAAATTACGGTTACACGTTGATACGTAATTAAAAGGAAAGAATCACTGAGTTGGTGTTAGTAAAATAGACCAGTGTTGTTTAGACTTAGTTCCAGTATCTAAAAATGTACAATTGAAGAAAATACAGAAGACAATTTAATTTCATTATCAAGCAGTAGATACGAGAGCCAATCTGAAGGTTTCCTATAACCAGTACTTTATTTCAAGGAAAATGAAGGAAAAGATACAAATTCCTTCAAGGTGGTACCGTTCGATGTTTATTCACCTTTTTCGTAATGCTGAAACATTTATTAGAAAGCCAAAAAAAGAAAGAAAAGAAAAAAGTAGTTCCTGAAAGTCTACAAGAAAGTTTTTCTCAGTACATATGGTGTCAGGATCTGTCCAATCCTACCTCATATTATAAGCAGACCTGGCAAAAGTAAAATTCATTGCGTGCCAAATCAGATGAGTACAATGGATGGAAGCAGATGAAATCAGATGAGTACTTACTTACTTACTCTATGGTTTACGGAACTCGCAAGTTCATCACCGCAGTAACAAACGTTCTCCATTGGATTCTATCCTGGGCAACTTCAAGCCAATTTTCATCACAAACACCTACTTCTCGAAGATCTCCTCTAATATTGTTCAACCAACGTCGTTAAAAGTCCTAGAAACAAGAATTTAAATGTATGTCTACCAAAATACATAATTTTACAATAAATATAAATAGACGCTATTATCTTGCTTTGATTGTTGACCTAAAATCCCAGTAAAGTTAGTAGGATTATTGTATCTAAGTACTATATTTTGTCTCGTAGTATTTTAAATAAAGATAACGTCACCAAGTATTCCTGATTAAGAATAAAGAAGTAATCGATTCACTCTTACTTAACTACACATATGACGTATACGTAACATTGAACTATAATTACTATCTAGGATTGATAGTCCACTCATCTCAAACATATGAAAACTTTTCATTATTGTAAGATCTGTAGTAAAACTTCCATAATCTTCTCCCACATAAAAATTGTGCTTCTAGACAAAGAGATGCTTAGACTTGAACGACTGTTAGATAATATCCCGACATAGGACAACATGAACACTATACACGAGGATGTGTGTTCCTACACATCCAGACACTCGAACCTCTCGAAAGCAAGTACACTGTTGTCAGGTAACTTATTGATTAGCAACGATATAAAAACAGTCAACAAGCGAACGAATATTCTAAACTACTGCTGAAAAACAATCGATAAACGTAACTAATGAAAATGGCAGTATAGCCAAGACATGAATTTAAATGACCTTAACCACACATAAATTCAACTTACAGCAGTAAGAAAGACAAATTACGATCACGATAGACGCCAAGAGTTAAGGAAAACTTTCCCGTACACCTTTTTTGTCCTTTTTTAATTTTCTTTAACAAATATATTTTAAGTTCCTTATAAACGTTCTTGTAAACATATTTTGTTTATATTTCATATTTTTTTTAATACTTTCTGTATTATACTCGCATAATGCTAAAATGATTTCTAGCATTATAAATTAGAATGAACAATACCGTGTGAGTGATACGCTAAAAAATTACATTGGTTGCGAAACGCCGTGTTTATAGGCAACCAAAATTACACCAAAGGTTCAATGAGATGTATAACAATCAGGATACAATGGGAAAACATACGATCTTACGTTTTGTTCTAAATCTGACGATCTTAAAGCGAAAGTTTTTGTGCTAAATGAACTGATAGTGATAGCTACAGAAACAGTCATGTTCAAAAGCTTCGTTTCTTTGAGAAAACATCCAATGTGACCTTGTAGTTGTCTTTGCCATAAGAAAGAAGGAAATATCTCACCAACATATCTTTTAAACATAATTTCAATTACGTATAATTTACCACGGTTATTTTTCTCATTGATAACAACCCAACTCAAAGTGTTTCCGGTTTTGATTTTCAAACGAGTTTGTTTAAATATTATTTGACCACACGAAACTATCTTTCGACATTGAAGAATGATTTTTCTTTCAGGTACGGTTTGTTCTCACCTTAAAACGACAAGAGAGAAGTCGTACGAAGTTGAATTGAGGAGAAGTATTGATATTGTACTCTACTCCGAAATGATGGATTCATTTGCATAATCTCATTGGATTTTTCATTGGCGACACGAGAATGTATGGTACTGTGGTACAGGAAGAACAGTTTTATACCCATAGATTGTGGGGCGATTAGTTGAGTCCATAGCTCCCTGTGCAGAAATATCAATTGATTTCTGCAAGTTGGTTTGAATCATATTTAGGTCAGCTAGCAACGTTAAAATTCCTCATCTCTCACTGGAGATAAATCAGGCATAACTCAATAATTACAAAAAATTGTCATCACTCACAAATGGAGTATGTCGCTAAAGACCTTTGAATAAGACCTTTTTACTCTTTCTTTTTGCCTGGAAATGTTTCTTCTTAAAGGTCAAATTATCTTAGACTAAAAAAATTGTCTCAACTAGTGTAATCTAGCGACTATTTTCCATATGAAAAGGGAAATGAAAATTGTTAAAATATCGGGATTCCCGGCAAATAAATTGATTTCCAACAATTGATGGAAAAAGTCTTCCAATCTATTTATTTACTTCTAAATTTATAGTAGCTTTCAAAGCTAAGAAAACAAAAAAGCAATTGAGAATCAACTGTATCCAATGAAAATAAGTAAAAATCTCCAGAACAAATTACATTGTACAAGTGTTTTTCACCATTTATACCCTTGTTCATGATTTGCATAAATTACTCGGTAAACATATTACAAAGAAGGAAGCCAATTCTTTCATTAAACTCTAAACATCTTTTTTCTTTAAGAGAGTCTTTCTGTTATTGGATATTTAAGAAATCTAATCTTTCAGGCTTTTGGGATTTTCCACGAATTTTCCCGAAAAATACTTTACCAAATTTTTACACATCACTAACCTCAACTCAGTCATACTTGATACTTCGGACGATACACTGTAAAAATACTTTACTTACTTTACATTTTAAACAATTTTTGTCTAAAATGTACTCAGTTTTCTCTTTAATATTGGTAAGTTTTGAACACCAGAAATATAGAGGAGAGATTCTGAATGCTTTTGGCTTCTTTACCTTTTAAAATTATTTATTATTATTTCTTGGTCTTATAAACCTTATGTTCAAAATATTTTCTGGAGAGTTCAATTTAATAACTCATTTTAGCACCAAATTTATTCAATATACATAACGAGAAAAGTGACTCATTTAGAGCATTTCTTGAAATTTTAGTTGTTTAAAGCAAGAGGCCATCAGAGAAATGGCCCGGGTTCTATCCCTGCTTACTCAAAGGTTCTGATGTCTTTCTTAAACTATAAAATATGTTTATCGATGCTCCAAAACTTCCATAAAAAATGTACAAAAGGTATAAAGAAAAGTGTTCTTATATGCAAAACTATATGACAAGTGAGTCAAAGTTCAGATGTGCAGACGATACGTTGGAGAAATATATAAGTGTGCTTTTTTTTACAGTGTAGAGTTCAGAAAAAGTAAATTAAACGAAATATTTAACAAAAAATAAAATATTATTCTTGAAAATGCGATCATGTTTGCGAAATCAGTAGACATATGACAATAAAGTAGTAACAGTGGATGTAGGTGCTTGTGATCTCGTTAAGAAAAGACAATAGAACTTCTCCAAGGATTCAACCGCATTATCTCCTTTGGCGGGAAGAAATGTGTGGACTTTTCTCCTGCAGTAAACCTCAATTTGTGTCCCATCGGCGTCCGTTTCTTTTCCCTTCCCTTGCTACAGCGAGCACCAGATGTTTCTCACATCTCATGGCTTCAAGTTTTGTCACTGAAGAATGCCTAATGGTTGGATTATTTTCTTTCATCGCGTTTCTGCAGTCAAAATTAAGTACATCATGAAATGCGTTTCCTATTGTCATTTTTTGTTACACTTTAACCTTTAGAGCCTACTAGCTAAACTGCCAGGCGTGACAGGGTTAAAGATCGAAATGCATTCAAGATTATTATTATTATCATTAGTAGTAGTAGTAGTAGTTGTTGTTGTTGTTTAATATTTCTGAACCATTCAAGGCACTGTCCTCTAGCTTCTTGTATAATTTGAGTTTAGATACATATACTATGTGATCAAAACTATCCGGAAATCCACCTGAAAATTAAGTGCAAGTTTAGACCACCCTGCATCGGAAACACTGACAGTCAGTAAGGTGTTAGCTCACCCTTTGCCTTAATGAAAGCCTGCACTCTCGCAGGCATACTTTCAATAAGGTGGCGGAAACTTCCCAAATGAATGGCAGCCCGTTACGCGTATGAAGAGGTATCGATGTGGGTCCGTGTGGTCTAGCACGAAGTCGGTGGTCCAAAATATCCCAGAGATGTTCTATCGAATTCCAATCAGGACTTTGCGCACGCCAATACATTAGTGGTAGGTTGTTGTCCTGAAACCACTTCTCCACAAATCTCTGAAACCCCTGAAAATCCTGGAAAACCTCAGTCAGGACTTCAACATTGAAAAAAATCTATCTGGACGTATATATGATATGACCCTATGACAAGCCATAGTGTGCAGTATACATTAGAATGCAATTTCTTAATGGAACAAAAAGAGGTTTATCACTTTTCAGTTGTTTTATGTTATTTAGAATTTAAATTTGTTTTGATTTTATATGGACGTTTAGTTAGAAAGAGAAAAGAAAATGTTTGGTGTATTTCAGGTTGTCGCGTAGTTAGAAATAGTTTAAATGATTGTCAATAGATGGCAGCACAATTTTTATCATGGTGAAGTACATCAAAGCATAATTATTATGATTGATTGTTTGTTTACTGTTTAACACAAAAAGTAGAAAGCTTTATAATGTTAACAAGTTAGATTTAAATGTGTTTTAAGCAACTATGTGTCTTTACGTTTGTTTTAAAAGTTATGTAGTGCAATGAATTAATGTACTTATAAGTGTAAATAGATTATTTTGTTATCTGTCAACCATAACTTAACCTAGCCTAACTCTGGCATGTTAATGTAGCAAGAGGACCATGAGTAGCACAGGCAAGAAAACTATGTACACGACCGCATTGGGCCTGATGGCATCTTTTCAGTGTCGGAGGGTATAAATTAGTCTTGAAAAGCAGTTATTGTACAAAGACTGATCATCGCTTCATCTGCCATTATCACTAACTGTCATTCATCGTATTGATCAGCTTCTTAGAACAGTTCAGGGCACAGGTCCTACAGCTTCGACATGTTAAACCATCATCATCAACAACTAGGACAACATCATAACTTGCCATCCACTGTTCCTCGTCCACCTCCATATTCAACATTAGTAGAACGAAAAACGCAGCATGAAGAAACAGTCAACATCTTCTCGTTCACGATCACGTTCGCCGTCAAATCATCGATCAGGACGCACATCACCACAGTCACCACCAGCAAAAAAGACGCATACTATAAGTGATTCTGAATCAGACTCCGAGAGACAAATAGACATAAACCAACAAGATTTCCAAGATATTTTAAATGCAACTACCGAAAAACTCCAAGCTATTCATTCATACTGACAAACTACGACCCAAAGTATCAAAATGTAAGTCTCTCGCAACAAATGACAAAATACATACATCGAGGCAAAATCAGTAGAATCATCGCGACTCGGATCATATTGCACTCAACAGACTACAACCTAACCAACACTATCCAAAACAAACACAGCTTCGAAAGTTTTGAAGAAAAAAAACAGCTAACTTGGCACGCTTTGAGAACAAAAGCAATCATCAAACACCACCACCACGTAAACAATCAACATGCTCGGAGTGGACTTCACTATCTCAGACAGGGAAGCAGAAACAGAACTGAAACTACAAGAATACGTGATCGCCAAGTGCATACGGATAAAAACAAAAGCTGACGGTCCAACATACATGATAAAGGTCTTAACTCATAACCAAGAAACCATTGATTAACTTCTCACCGCGGAGCATTCATTTACAAAAGACGGAACAGGGTAGCACCATCGCACACTCCACCTCCGATACCTATCAGGTGTGGAAAGTGTCAAATGTACAACGCACATCCAACAGCCAAATGTACCAACAACACCAAATGCGGTTACTGCTCCGGCGCACATCTCACGAAAAGCTGCCCAAGCATACAACAACTTCCTAAATGCACAACATGCAATGAAAATCACTCAAATTTCAGTTATAAGTGCAAAGCCAGACCTGCTCATGAACCTGATAAACCAGAACTTATAGTACCCATCCGCACTACCGAAACACCTAAGAAACACCACCTATCACTTCTGTATACCAACCTATCACGATCGATCAACTTCTGGCCTTCATAGCAGTTGTTCTATAAAACATTCATCCGTTTCAACGTCATCATGTTCTAAATCAAATCCAGTACGCAGCAAAAACAACTCTTCATGTTTCCTTCAATACCACATACTCAGGTCCATATGCACATTTTGATGCAAGCGCTCAATCAACAGAAGTCTAAGCTAACAACATCCAACCAGCAAATATTACGTGTGTTCATGGCTCTGATATTTCTATTTCTCAACATCCGATCTCTACAAATGCACAAACCCATATTTGAAAGTCTCCTACTCGAAGAAAAGGTCAATACATTCATACTAAATGAAACACACCTCAAACCATCTGACCACACCATCTGATCTGATAAAATATCTCGGTACCATATGCTTCGCCATGACAACACACATATAGCACAGCGATCAAACGTAGGAACAGCAATTGGCTTCTCTCCAAAATTTGCCTATCGACAACACAATCCCGATGTACCCCACTTACCAAAATACCTCATTACTACCATATATTATCAACAACTATATGTTACAGTTGCCACCATCTACACTAGACCCCACCAGCCTATCCCCAATTCATTCTTTACCTACATCTCTAACAACCATTAAAATTATATTATCATGGCAGATATCAATATACAAAGTAGAGGGGACAAAGAAAAATCAGATTTCTACGACTTCATAGATCTTCAAACCACGGGTATTATCCATCAACTTTCGAAACCAACACGACCATGTTCCAACACAATTCCTGACGTAGTTATAACATCAATGAATATTAGTCAAAAATGTACAATAGAAGTTCTGGACCTCATAGGCAACGATCATGCACCGGTTAAGCTCACACTACAGTCAACAAACATTAACAACAACACAACCAATTTACAACCCAGAACAGCCTTACGCTCCGGCCACGCCGACTGGGATCAATATCGACAATTTATTCAAACACGAATAGAAACACTCAGCCCACCAGAAAAAGAAACTGAACTCCATCATGCCATTGATACTGTAACTACTACTATCCAAGAAGCTTCAGATAAATATATCCCTACCAGTCAAGCATACAGTTTTCTACCCAATCTACCTTCACAATACCTCCCGCTCATTAAACGCTCCAGAGAACTCTATAGAGATTACCAACGAACACGGAATCCAGACTCTCTCAGATTACATAGGCAGACACAGAGAACCGTTCATAACTACCTAAAAGCATATAAATTACGGTAATGGGTAAACTATGTAACACTCTGGCAGAAACGACACACCCTACAAAATACTGGAAATGGTTTAATATGCTCACCGGCAAGTATTCTAAAGCACATTACCCCATACTGCATCACGGTCAAGCACTGCACACCGACAAAGATAAAACTGACGCCTTCGCCGACCATTTACAAGAAAATTTCACTCCCAACATCCCTTTCAATCCTTTTCGACACCATCCAGCAGATAGACTCAACATAGCCTCCCCTCAGCTACAATCAAATCACAACCATATCCTTCCAGATCATCCTCTAACTCTACCCATAACACAGGACGAAGTCATACAAACTATCGCCGCCAAAAGAAACACAGCACCAGGTAATGACAAAATTACATACCGTAATCTTAAAGAATCTCCAATCATTCTCTTCAATTTCCTCGCTTCCATCTATACATTCATCCTTCGAACAAGTTCCATCCCTCCAGATTGGAAAACCTCTAAAACATTAATGTTCCTGAAACCCAATAAACACCCAATTCCGTCTCCTCCTATCGACCAATCCAGCTAAATCCAACCTTAAGTAAAACGTTGGAAAAATCCTTGTCAAACGATTTCACACACATCTACAACTCCACAACCTACTTCCTTTGCACCAAGCAGGCATCCGACCAAAGTTCAGCATTGCTGACCAGCTATTCCGCCTTTGAAACAAAATAACAATCCACTACAATAAATCCTGTCTTCCTGCCTTACCCTATTCGATCTCGAAAAAAGCATTTTATAAAGTCTGGCATCGAGCTCTACTATACAAACAAAAATTCTTCCAACTCATAACCTATCTCTGCTTCATTTTCAACTTCATCTCCACTCGAATCGCTTACATTAGTATCAATAATAGCCTCTCTCATCCCATCTTTCTTCATTGTGGTGTTCCCCAGGGATCCGCCTTGTATATCTATTCCACTCTTATATCTATTATATGTTGCAGATCTACCTCCACTTCCTCCAAACATAAAGATATTTCAATATGCTTATAATACCGCCTTTCTCGCACTAAGTAACAACTTTCAACACATCAGTAGAACCATGAACGAAACAATCAATATCTTCACATATCTGGTGCAGTAAGTGGGGACTCACAGTGAACTCACGTAAAAGACAAACAATCATCTTTCTTCCCTCCTAAAAACGATCTCGAGTCCGACGAAATCCAGCTAAACTCAGCCTGACAGTCTTAAATGAAAACATGAAGCCCACTAAAAAAAGTGACCTACTTGGGCATAACTTTCGATGAACACCTCACCTGGTACCCCCACCTACAAACTGTTATCAGTAAAACCAAGAACGGAATAAACCTAATTAAACGTCTGACAGGTACAACTTGGGGTTTAAAGTCAAACACCGTTCTTAATACATACAGAGCGTTCCTACGACCAATTCTGACCTATGGGTATACAGCCTGGATTAACGCAACACCCAACATACATAAAAAACTTCAAATCCTGGAAAGACACGCCCTCCGCATTGTCTATAGAGTTAAACTACTTAGCACATCGCATCCATTATTCCACCAGCCATTACATTACATTATCATTTACTATCCCTACCATATATATGATTATGAGGAGAACTTATCAATAGCCGTGGATAATAAAGAAATAAATGAAGTAAAAGATAAAATGGAACCACCTAGGCCATCCACCTCAACGCAAACGGATAATCCATTTAATTTCCCATCCCAAATAGAGGGTGTAGCCCTTTGGGAGAGCTAGCCTTGGCTAGAAAGAAAAAAAAATACCTGTCAACGGAACACATTTTATGTAATCGGATTTATTTCTGATTTATTCAGAATAAAATACTTAAATTTTGATATGACGTATTTGCTTCTGTGTAGTAGTTTGCTATTATTCGAAGCTTATTATCGTTTCCTTGGATACTGTGATGCTCCTCAGGAGTGATAATAATAACAATAATAAAAGCTCTAGAACGGGTTTTTACGTATGTCACTTATAGTCTCCACCTGATGTGTGGACCCAGATTGATCTGGAGCATTCTTGACACCCCGGCATTCTTAATTCTGCCAATATAAATAAACGCTATGGTACCCAAAGTTCTGCTAACCAAAGACCCCTGAGGTAATAAGAAGTCTAAAAGTGCAAGACTACAAAAGTTTTCTACGACTCATAACCAATAATCAATGTTTAACCTCTAGCATATATAGAACAAAAATATACTGAAAATATATATTGTAATGTTCCACGTGCTTCAGCACGCGTCGCTCATAATCACAACGTAAATATTATAGTAGCGTGAGTACTACATGTGTATAACAAGTGACGCAAGGTAAACAAACAGTGGAAACATAAACAAAGCAGACGATAACCCCAGTTTCATCAAGAAGTCACAGACGGAGCCACCACCGACAAAAAGGAGGAGTTTGAAGACCTCAGCAGAAAGATGCCTATAGCGTTAAGTTTCGTAACAACACTATTTAGGAGGATTCAAACCGTAGTGCTTTCCTGATGTTGATTCGAAGACCGTGACGTTAGCCACTAGACCACGGAGCAAGATATAATCACATTTAAAAGAACAAATTTAATGCCAGCACAATCCAGAACTATAATTCAAACAAACATATAAGTAATAAGTTTTTGAATCCAGTAATGCATTTTAAATCGTTTATTCTTTTTGTTCTGGGAACTCTTATTCCGACGAGTTTTTGGCAGAGGTTTCCAGTTAAGGTTAGCGATGGCACACATTTCCCATGCACTGCTTTATTGAACCAGGTCACGTATTTGCTCAGAGAGCTCCTTCCTCTCCGTTTTTATAGAACACGGAATGTCTGTTACTCTAACGACAAATGTCAATATCGCCTGTTGAAACGAGTAAATGTGACGTTTTTGCTAGTGCAGAGGCTTGTAATACCATATGTAGAAAAAAAAGATTGATTTTCACAGAGAGATGTACAGTGAAAATTCAAGATAGTTTAATTTTAAGAAGATTTTTTTTTTTAATATTGATAACAATGGTAGCGAATCAATAAAATTCGTATGAAACAATGTTCTATGAAAAAGAATTGCAGAAATGTCGAGTTTTATTTATATTTCTGTGCAGAAAGTAAAGGGAATAACGGAAGTATGTTATTAATAGTACCTGTATTGATAGTATTAGTAGCAACTAGTAGTAGTCAGAGTTGAAATCGGGTCACTTTTAGTGACCCGTCCTGACTCGGTCCGCAACTTGACCCGAATGACTCGGTTACCCGATCTTTACGGAAAGAAAAAAAAACTACTTATATTGAAAGTATTGTCTATGAATGCTGAAAACAATTTTCTGCATAAATGTTAACTATAATGAGCTAGGATTTTGGGGCATCATATTTTTCGTATTCTGGGGGAGGAGGGGGTAAAATCCCCGGTCCCAATCACCCTAAAAGAATCACTGTTCAAACACACAGTAAGAAAAGAATTTGAAATTCTACTTTGTCCTCCGGGTAACATGAATAGACCCGGTGACCTGGCCCAAAACTTGACCTGAATTACCCGATTGACCCAGTGACCCATTTCAGCTCTGGTAGTTGTAATAGTTCTTGCTCGCGTGAGCTCAGGTAGTAGCAATAGTACTTTAAGAAGAAGATTTAATGAGGCAATTATGAAGAGCACGTCAGTCATAAATAAATAAATCTAACCTTAGCAGCTGAAAAATAAAACTCTGCTTTCAGGCGACAATTTTGTTTCAGAAGGAATTTAAAAAAATGTAGCGTCGTTGAGACTTGCAAGCTCAGGTGTGAAACTGTGTGAAGTAACATAGGTTACCTAAATTTTGTTTTGTCTCACTCTTTTGTCTTTATCGAAGATTAAGAAAAATAACCCTTGTAAAATACTTATTTTGACCAGAATCTCACCCGGAACTGAATTCACCTTCCTTGATCGCATTCTCTGTGAACGAGAACTCTCCGCGAAAAAAACAAAAACGATTTCTGTGATAGTACAACAATCTTACTCCCCTAATCGTATACCCCGTGATTATTTTATGTTTTAAAAAATCGAAACTTAACTTTGAATTCACTATTTTGGAAGTGCTGAGAACATGCAGCAGTTCGCGACAGGCCAACAGAGAGCAGCACTGTCTCCAGTAGTTGGAGCAACATCTGTGCAGATTAAATTGAATTGAATTTACTATCACCTTTAGAAGTCTATGACTCAAGCTGGGATATGGTAGGGGAAAGAATGCGGAAAACAGTCGGCTAGCTTCTACGTTGAAGGTATCATCCCATCTTTTCTCTGGTGTGGATGAGGAAAAACGCTGGAGAAACCTCAGCCAGGATTGTCGGCCGCTGGGGTTGAATCTAGAACTTCCTGAATGTAAAACCAACGCTCTACCAACTGGGATAAGGATCTCAGTATAGGCATATGGTTCTCTAGAGCAAATAGTTTGGAGATAAAGTTAATTTGTAACTGAGTTGGTAATCAACATGTCTTACGGAATTAGTCTCATCGCTTTATAGACGTAACTCCAATATGAGATTCGATGAAAGTTAATAAAATCAATGATACTTAACATACGAGTGGATATTATGTCTATAAATAGTATAAATACTTTTTTTTCCTTTTTTAGTATTTCCAACAAATGCTCTGTGAGAGATTGTGTAATATTCATACAGTGTTTTCTGTATAATCGTGTCTACTGCGTTATTGTAACATAATCTACTTTCATTAAAAAATAATACTCATTTCCAAAGGAGGATCTTATCGTCAATAGTTTATGTATTGTATGGTCTGGATAATCAGGTGCAGAAAACATATTAATTATTACTAAGCTTTTGTGTCTGTTTTCACTGTTTAACTCGTTTTAATTAATCTCTTTGCCGTTTGGTCTTCTCTCGTCCCCCCACCCCACCCCCTTTCTCTTTCACCTTGTGTAATTCCCGTTATTATCTTCCGAAGAATCGATTCCCATGAAATTATAGAATATTAATAGACGCTATAAATACCACTTCATACATCGTGTTTTATGTTTAGATTGGAAACCCTAAAAAAAAAAAACTCTCTAATCAGAAATTGTGTGGAACTTTCTGGTGAAGGAAAATGTGTTTTCATTGCATCTTTTGATTCTTTTACGGCAACATTAAATTCGTGTATATTCCCTAGCTTCTGGAAAGACATTGCTTTCCTTATTAAGCTCTCAAGCACCAATTGTAAGCCACATTTTTTCCACATTATCTTTTTTCTGTGTTGAGGATTAAAAAATGTTAAATAGTTTTACACAACGTGTGATGATTAACCAGCTTATATTTTTCGATACTGTGCCCGCGAGTACCCAGTACCAACAACAGGGACTATTTAACATCCACAACTTTCTCCACTGTTTACATTGCACAGATTTTCACTGACATTACACCGACTCTTCTCACAACTTTCCCATTGAAAGAAACCTCTTCCCATTCATGTATGTTATATGCAAAGTGACAATTATTTGTTTTAATAGCTTTCAATTAATGGTCGGAACGAAAACGTTTATGGGGAAGTAATCAAAATTTATGATTTCAGGTGTACGGTAGATGTTTTTTTAAAGTATGAAGAAGAATGAATGTTTATTTTTACAGTGAAGGTGCAACACAACAGTCGAAGGTAGGACATTAATCTTGTCGGTTCTCGAGCAAGCACTTTGCCGACGTTCAGCTTCAGCGATAATCTTGAGCAGAAGCGACTCAGAGTTAGCGACGTTTTTCTCTTCTGCAGATCGATTAACAAAAAGGTTTTGCAACAGATTGATTAATTGTTTTGTAGAGATTATTAAGTTTCATTGAGTCGAAACCTTAGACACTACAAATTTGAATTTGAATTTTTATTTGTCTTTTAGTCATCTTTGGCTGAGGTCGGGATGGGTTAGGTATAGGATCAGAAAGATATCGACCAGAGCCTTACTTAAGGTATCATCAAGCCTTGCCTGCTTTAACTGAGGAAAACACTTGAAAACCTAAGTCAGGATAGTCGGTCGTGGGGTTCAAATCTACGTGCCTACCCATTATCGATGAGAAATCCGTGGACATTACCGCCTGGACCACGAGGGTTGGGTCTAGACTCGACGAATGAGCGAAGATAAAAAAATTGCTAACCTTCAAACTGAAGGCAAGGACGACAATTTGGAAAATAAACAGGTGGACATAGAGAATATGTACTGATGAAGTGCTGAAGAGTAAACGAATTTTGAATTTATTTTATAGCCTTTAAGCATCCAAGGTACAAACCAGGATAGGGTAGGGGAAAGGATGCGGTAAGGAATCGGCCAGAGCCTAATTCGAAGATACCACCCCTGCATTCGTCTTACGTAACTGAAGGAAACCTCTCGAAAAACCTCATCAGGATAGTTGGCCGCTGGGATTGAACCCAGGAGCTCCTCTGTGAGGACAACGCACTACCACTGAGCTACGGCGCTCGGCAAAAGAGTAGATGAGATGCGAAAAATACTGAAAAGCATTGAAGAAGAGAAAAAGAAACTAGTTAGAACTTATGGCAGCGGAGAGACTTTCTATTAAGAATGAAATTGAAGGTATGGATGAGGAAAAATGAATAAGAAGAATCCAACTCCATTAACGAGGATAAATATTACGGAAAGATAGAAAGGAAAACGCAGGGTCAGGATGAATGGAGAGGGCTTAACATGCCTTGAGGACCTGTCACTCTCGAAGGAAGACTAATGATAATACTTTGAGGTAAAAATTGTTACCAAGCGATGTATACAGAGCATTCATTAGCTTTATCTCCCTCTAAGAGTTGCGAGAAAAAAATACAATATCAATTCCAAGTTCCAGCAACCTTCTGCGTCTCCACGTCATACCAGTCTTCAGAAAATAACTTCCTTCCTGATGTCGTTCGCCCCTAAACTGTTGAATATTACATCAAATGGCTTCACATTAAAAATACTGTGTTATGTGAAAACTGGATGCTTGGAAATTATAAGTTTCAAAGTGACACCTATTCTTGTTAGTTAGTAATGTCTCTGTCTAACATAAATTGTACACGCATATTCATGGAGAAATGGCCAGTGATATTTTGTGTTAGTGCAATTTGGCAACAACGAACTGATTTACATTCCAAGTACTCTAAATTAGTAGTTAATTTTACATCTAAATGGAACATTATTTCGTTATTGCAATATTGTGTACGTTATCTGGTTTAGAATATGCATCCATTGGTCAGTCTCTATGAATCGGAGTATGGACCTTATATGGACCTCTCTATGCACCTTATATGGACCTCTCTATGGACCTTATATGGACCTCTCTATGGACCTTAATATGTCTATGTACAAAATATGACAATTTCGCGTTATATATAATACTTGAAGCTTTTTTATTTGTCAAGGTCACTTGTATCCTTTGTCTTCTTGAAACGACATCGTTGTAGACAAAAGAATATATATTTGTAGGAAGAATAAACTGAACAAATTGAGACACTCGTTAATGAACAATCATATAAACAACATAGAAACTCGTTTCCTAATTAGTAACTTATCCCAGTCAGCAAGAATATTGTTTGTTGAGTCGTAAATTTTTGTTCTTAACCTTACGCAGTTTTCCTCACTTAAAACTTCTCGTTTTAACTGGAATATTAGACACCATTAATTAACTTTTGCACGCTCTTTTGAATGCATTTTGCACAAGTTTCCAATCTCGTTGGAGCATCTTGCTTAATTAATAGCTTTAGCAGACAAAAGCTTGTTAAGAATTCAAAGTGCATGAAGTTTGATAATTAGTTTAATAACTCACTTCGTTGCTTTGTTGAATACATAACCTTAAGGTTTAACATAATTTTAAAGAATTTTCCATTGTTTGAAGAAGGAAGAGTCTAGTTTCAAGAAGGTCCTTCCATTGTCTGATGTCTGTATTTCCCATATTGCACTTAATATGCAATACTTTTATTTTCTAAATGGTATCAAATGAAAGAAGTTTGATTCAAGGCAATAGAAACACGAAAAAATGTGATTATTACTTCCTTGTATTTATGTGACATCTACCGCGAATTTTATGCACTACTGCTAGCTGGTTGGCCCTGGATTAAGTCGATAATAAAAAGTAATACATCTGATTGACGACAGATGTAAAAATAATTGTAAGTAACAACCCCATTTTTCTGTATTTGTGTGGTTTGACCTCCCTTCTTATGCTCCCCCTAAATTCTTCTCTATTCTACTAATACATATTTTGGGAAAGTTGTGATGTTTTTGTATGAGGAAAACGTTAATATTCTCATTCTCTCCTCCGCTAGCACTGAAATTGATTAAACACTACTATTTTTTTTAATAAATAAATGAATCAATTCACTTTGAAACAACGAACTGGATACGGTGTTAATGTGTTGTCATGTGAAAACGGGAAAATCTGAACCACTTAAAAAGGAAAAAAACAACACAAATCGGGAAATTTTGTTGAATTGTTTGGCAATTTTGGTTGTAATTTTCAGTAATTTTGAAAGTAAACAACTTATCAGGTGGGATTTTTTTTTTCTTAAAAAATCGGGAAAATGTTCAGTATTTTGAGGGAAATGTTGCGACAGGAACCTGCCAACACTGACTGGACAATTATACCGTATATTCGTTCTGTAATCCATGAAGTTCGTTCTTTTTATTTACATTATATTTCCAGAAAAGTAATAGCTATGGCCTAAGCATGTAAAATGTCTTAGGGTAATGTCCATCGGCGATCATTCTTCCGGGATAGACAAGTTGAAGGTAGTGTGTGTAGGGTCTTACTCAACATAGCATACCGGCGTTCGCCCGGTGTAACTGAGGAAAATAGTCAACATGGCATAACTTTTGAGGTAGAACTACGTCTTTCGCGGCACTAGGTATGATGGAAGTGGTAGTTCTGGTGGTGATGGGATAAATATGTAATACGTAAAGAAAATTTTGAACTTAGAGTTTTGAATTTTGTTTATGGCCTTTTGGTAACTAAGGCTCGGGCCAGGATATGTTAGGGGGAAGGATGCGGCAATGAGTCGAGGAGGGCGTAAGTTGAAGGTACCATCGTGGCAACTGCCTGATGTGACTGAGGAAAATGGAGTATCCGCTCTTTGGATACTCCTGCAAACAAGAAAAGACCATGTTCAGAATATTATTTCGGATCGGATTTCGAAGGTCTAGAGGTGTTAATCCCAGTGAAAGACGGCTAATATAAGTGAATCCAATCCTACCTAACGTAACCTAATCTTCACTCTTTTAAAAGATTCGGGGCAGTTTCCGAAGAGTAGCCGCGGAAAATTACCAGGAAATTCAGTCAGTGGTTCTAATAACTGGAAACAAAGAGTAATACCAACAGCAATAACCATTGACCAGCAAAACGCCTTGTCTCTATTACAATGAAACAATATTTCGTTCATTGTGAAATTAGTTGAATCGTTAACTTAATTAAACCCATGTTGTATGTATTGGAACATAGTTCTCTTAATTGATCCGAGAATTGGGGGGATATTTCTCGAATAGGAAAATAGTTCACTTTTTAGAACGGCTAAGTAGCTCTAAGAGTTACTCAGTGCCGTGGGTGGATTTATGGGGGGCATTGCCCCCCTCCCCCGGTCATTTCAGAATGACTTTAAAATGTTTCATTCTAAACTATAGCTTTTAAAGTAATTGCCTCCCCAGGGTCTCTCACGTGTCCCCCCAGGGTCTCTCTCCTAAATCCGCCCATGGTCAGTGCTCTAAGTTGACGGTTAGAACCGTGCCAAGGCTTTCGACGATATCTGCAAGAGAACGAACAAAGAAGGACACCATCTCCTTGGAATAACAGCTCAACATTGAGAAAGACAAAGTTTATTTACAGCATTCCAATTAAGTTTTCCAATTCATAATTTCAAATCATACAAGTCCATAATAACATTGGTACAATTTGTAAATTCTAACATCAATGATCTAAAACAAATTCTACATTCGTATAGTGTTATTGGAAAGTGATGTTTCGCGGGGTAGTGATCGCTTAAGGTACCCATGGAAGAACGTCATGATTGCAAAGTATCAGGTTAAATCGAAGATAGTGTTGAAGACATCGACAAGGGGGAGCACTAGCCCCCACCCCTAGAATTAAGATTTTATACCATCTATTATTCTTCATATATTCTTATTTCTTATGCTTTTCACTGCATTCATTTCATAACAAGATACTTGAGATTATGCCGTTACATTTCCTGGTTTATTTTTATTTTCTTCTATGTAATCACCACTATGCCAAATTATACCCACAAATTTAATTTTATAAAAAAACATGGAAAGTTAAAACGCGAATGGTATTATTGCACAACCATGTAACTTTTTTTTGATCATATCCCCTTTTTTTATGAAGTTGATAGCAGTTCTTGTAGAAAGACAATCGGAAAACAAAAGAAATGCATATATATTTCTCTCTCACACACAGTGCAAAGTTTAAAAATCACGAAAAAAAAGCCAATGATAATAATACATTCTTTTAAAATAATAATTTACAGGGCATTATTTTAAGATACCTTAGTACTCAAACCTCCTACTTTTATTTTTTTTTAAATACCGAATAAATCAAGAACAATACTGAAATTTTGAAAAGCGACCCATCTAATACATATTAATATTTATAAATTTAAATGTTTCATATTTTGAAGCTAATGTTTCTAGTCAAGGTATTTTAATGTCAGTTCATAGCTTAAGAGGGCATAGCACTGGACTTTAAATTTCTCATCAATCACAAATATTTTCAAATTATGAATTACTTCATTTGATAGATATGTATCAGTGGCGGCTCATCAGGTGAAGTTAGTGAAGTTCAACTTCACTTATTATTTTGATATGCTTTAACTAAATAGGCATTAATGAGTATTAACTGGGTCAGAAAGTTAGTGAACATCATCTAAGAGCGGATAGGGGCATTATCAGTATCCTGTCTAAGCCCAGAAATCTCAGGATAAATGTTAAGGAACAAAGATAGTAAGAGCTTGTTGATGGATTCTGGTAGTACTTCACCTATTATTTGTGTCACGAGCCGCGACTGATATGTATGAAGTATTATCCAACATGCTTTCTAAATTGCCACTGTTGATTGTGACATGTCCATTATTTTTAACTAGAGGAGAAGGTCCAAATAAGGGCTACCACTTTTATTTTTCTAATATCCTTAAAATGTTCCAAGAAATGTACTAAGCAAAACCTGCAAATATGTCTCAGATATGTTTACTTTATAATGTAGTTTCAAATTTAGATTAGAAACCCATGACTATGATATTAAACATTTTTTACAGAGATGTCATAATCTTTACTTTTGAAACACTCGTCTAAATATGGGCTACCCTTTAGAGTTACCTTAAATAATTAAGAAGAAATTTTAACAATTCAAAATAATGTTCAAGAGTGATATAGCGATGATCAATGTATATTTACAAAAGTCAGAGACAGTCCTCCTTTTCTGCACCAGCGCATTCTTTATGTGCTCACCTCAAACACATGATACACATAACCCATAGGTCTCCCTGTGCGTTCAGAGAATATCCTGTGGCAGGATACACAATTCGTATCTTCATTATCTGGCTTTTCTTGTGCAGCTGGCTTATCAAAGTAACTATCTTCATCATCACAATGATCTAAATCAGAAAACATCATCCTGGGTTCTCCTGAATCTGATTCTTGTCTTGTCAATCCTAAAGTTCCTTGTTTTCTTTTCCGTTCAGGTATATTCCATTTTTTTAATTGTTCAACTCTCTGCGCAACTTAACTAAAAGATAATGTTTTCCTGCTTTTCCACGGAAGCCATAATTATTCCTTAGTATGGGTTATCCGTTATAACAGTAGCACTTCCTCGTTTTCTGACTGATCGCAAGTCGATTGCTGACTTTTTTCATTATTACAGGGACTGCTGAAATATGAAAAGAACGTACTTGGTTTAAAATTCCAAGTGCTGTGTTCTAAGAGAAGGAAACTCTTAGGATGAAGATTTAAGTAGGCAAGATAGCCGGTATATAGACCATTCATAGAGGATGCTTCATGACACAACAGAAGTCAATACGCAATATTATTTATTCTTTGTTTTATACAGCTACGAGTGCTGTCTCTGAGGAATACAACTTACCTCATAAAACTTTTCATACTTGATGATACTGTGTTTAAAAAACTGAAGTAGAAATGCCTGATACAACTTTCCCACTGTTGAAAGCAGGCACAACGTACAAATAAATCAACCACTCCCAACTGTTTGTCCCTAACTGAGTTCCACCACCTTCGTCCTCGGGGACCTGTTTCACACTTTTGTCACCAGTCATCAGTACTACACAAGCATATACAAGTCTAAGACGTGTACTAGCCCGTATTTGGACCATAGCCCATATTTGGACCTTCTCCTCTATATTTAATAATGGGGATTGATTACTAGGGGATTTTTAAATCTAGCCTGAATTTGAATTTTTGAATTTTTAAAGGCCTTTAGGTAATTTTGGGTCAAGCCAAATAGACCATGATGGAAGAATTGGTGAAATGAAGAAAGTAGGAGGGTGATCCCGAGAATACCAAAGCACATGGTGTTTGGCCACCACAAAGCCGCATGACATGTGCCGGGATCGAATCGCGGACTCCAGGCAGCAGAAGTGAGTCCTCTACCACAGAGCTACCGCAACACAAAACGAAACCGAATGTGATTCCTTTCCTCTTGACTTGTTGAGTTTTTTTTGTGTAATTTCATCCCAAGCTGAATGGTGGTCAAGATATGGAAAGTTACTATAATTTGAGCTTATATAACGGTAGACCAATGCCGTGAATGAAAATGACGTCATAATCTTTAGCAAGTTCTTTCCTAGAAAGTAGAAAGGGAATAATGTTTCCGGGAAGGTACTTGGGAATTTCACCCCTTCCATCAATACCGAAATTGGTACACTGCAAAAATAGCTGTTAATTCAACATTTTTCTGTGCTCAGTCAACACCGTTCATTGTGTGATTTCGATGATTTCAAAGCTGTGATAGTGTTAGTGTGATGCTCTTCACTGTACTGAATCAGCATTGATAAAAATAACCATTGTGTTGAACCAGCGAAATCAACATTTTTTTTATGTTGTTTCAACACAAACAAGTAATGGTCGCCCTGGGACATCGAAAGTTGTTGAATTAACACAACCAGCCATTTATGCTGGGTTCTCTTTTTCTTTGCCGATACAAACGATAGTGCTACCAGAAGCAGAAAAGCACAACTTCCTAGAGTATGACGTTTGAGAATATAGTAAACTATAGTCTAATACTGTAATAGGTAAAAAATAATTAATATGCAACA